>CM022302.1:515098096-515170274 GCA_011799875.1 Thinopyrum elongatum
TCTGCCCAAGTACCAGATCTGAGGTGGTTCATCGTTCGCAACCGATGAGCATGTACAGGATCGAAGACATGGGCAAGACTTTCATGATGCTCGGTTCACACGATGAGATGGAGGAATCTGCAAAGGCCTTCAATGAAATGTTGGAGTCTTCAAACGTCCTCTCCATGAGCACACTGGCTTTGTTAGCTGGATGCCATCGCACAAGAATGGCTCTGAAGGCTCCATTCAACTTGGGCAGAGAATGCAATGACGCAGATGATGGCACTATTGGACTCTTTCTACCCAAAGGCCAATAATCTGCAAACCTGTACAGTCGGCAAAATCCTCCGTGCACTAAAGATGCCCTATGAGAGATCAGATGCCTGTGAGAAAAGGATGTGCCTTATTTAGGCTTGAGTATGGTGGACTTGAAATTGTCCATGTGCAACTCTTCTAGGTATGTTGTGGTAGACAACGGTATGGGTGAGAAGAGGCAGACCAAAATCCCCGTTACAGTTCTTCGGTATCTGCCAATCGCTACAAGACTTTAACATCTTTTCATGGTCGAAGAGACGGCCAGACAGATACATGGCACTAAATGGGCAAAGAACCGAACTAGATGCAGATGGGAATCAGATGATGGTACACACATCGGATGGTAAGTGGAAGCACTTCAATGCATTACATGAGAAAAAGCAGCAGATCAAGGATCTCGAGTTGCAGGCACGAATGGGTTCAATCGTTTGGTATGACAGCAACCCAATACAGTTGTTGGCCTTTGCATTGGAAAAGAAGATAAAAACAAGGAGAGGGAGAAAGAAAGAATAGAAGAAAAAAGAAAAAGAAAGAAAAAAAGAAGAGAAGGAGAAGGAGGAAAGGAAGGAAAAAAGTGAGAAGAGAAGAAGAACAGACGAGCAAAGGACGAAGAGAAGAAAAGAGGAGGAGGACGGAGAGAGGGGCGGGAGGAGTGAGGGGAGAAAGAGGAGGAAGAAGGAGAGATGATGAGGAGGGACGGACGGGCGGGCAGGGAGGGGGGAGGGCGGAGGCGGGCGCACGGCGGAGGCGGAGGCGAAGAGGAGGAGGAGGCGAGGAGGAGGGCGGAGGAGGCGCATGGAGGATGGCGGAGGAGGTTGTCTGCAGGAGGAGGAGGAGAGGCGGCGAAGGGAGCAAGTGAGGAGGAAGAGCACGGCGCCGGCGGAGGCGGCGGCCGGCGGCGGCGGGAGGCGGCGCGGCGGCGGCGGGCCGGCGGCGGCGCAGCGGGGAGGAGGAGGCAGCAAGCGGCGGGGGTGGCCGGGAGGGCGCGGCGCGCGGGGGCGCGGGGACGCGGACAACCGAGCCGCGTGGGGAGGCGGCGCGGGGAGGAGGAGGAGGGGAGGAGGAAGGAGGAGGAGGAGGAGGCGGAGGAGGCGGAGGAGGCGAGGCGGAGGAGGAGGAGGGGAGCGGGCTGGGCGGAGGAGGACGGGGGAAGGAGGAGGGAGGAGGAGGAAGGAGTGAGGAGGAGGAGGAGAGGAGGCGGGGGAGGAGGAGGAGGTAGGAGGCTGAGAGGAGGAGGAGGAGGAGAGGCTGCGGAGGAGGAGGCTGCGGCGCTGGAGGCGGAGGCGGGGGATGGGAGGAAGGGAGGAGGCAGGCTGCGGCGGAGGCGGAGGAGGAGGAGGAGGAGGATGGAGGCGGAGGAGGAGGAGGCGGAGGAGGCGGCGGCGGCGAGGAGGAGGGAGGCAAGGAGGAGGAGGCGGAGCGGCTGCAGGATGACGGCGGAGGCGGGGAGGCGGAGGCGGAGGAGGAGGCGTGCGGAGGAGGAGGCGGCGGCGGAGGAGGCGGGAGGCGGCGGAGGAGGCGGAGAGAAGGAGGCGAAGACGACGACGAAGGAGGAGGAGGAGGAGGAGGAGGAGGCGGAGGCGGCGGTGAGGAGGAGGAGGAGGAGGCGGAGCGGAGGCGGAGGAGGCGAGCGAGGAAGGGAGGAGGTATGTCGGAGAAGGACGAAGGAGGTAGCGGAGCAGGATGAAGGAGCAGGACGGACGGCCGGAGGAGGAGGAGGATGCGGCGGCGGAGAAGGAGTGAGGAGGGAGACGGAGAGGAGAAGAGGGGGCGGAGGCCTTAGGAAGAAAAGAGGCGGGGGGGCCGCGGCGTGCTCAGCTGGGCCGCGGGGGCGGCGGCGGCCGAAAAAGCGAAGAGGAGGGAGGCAGGACGGCGGCGGAGAGGAGGAGGCGGCGGCGGAGCGGAGGAGGCGGCGGAGGCGGCGGCGGCGGCGGAGATGCGGCGGCGGCGGAGGAGAGGGAGAGGAGGAGGAGGAGGAGGAGGAGGAGTGAGGAGGAGGGGAGGAGGAGGAGGGGAGGAGGAGGGGAGGAGGAGGAGGAGGAGCGGAGGAGCAGTGCGAGGAGGAGAGGCGGAGGCGTGAGGGAGGGAGTGAGGAGGGGGGGAGACTGAGGGGGGAGAAGGGAGAAGGAGGAGGGGAGGAGGGATGGGGGAGGCGGAGGAAGGAGGAGGAGGAGGAGGAGGGAGGGAAGGAGAAGGGAGAAGGAGACGGAGGACGGAGGAGGAGGAGGAGGAGGGCGGAGAAGGAGGAGGAGGAGAAGGGAGGGGGCGAAAGGGAGGAGAGGCAAGAAAAGAGGAGGGGGGGCCGAGGGGAGAAGGGAGAAGGGGGGAGGACTGGAGGAAGAAATAAGCGCAGCGGGGAGGAGCGGAGGAGAGGAGGAGGAGGGAAGGAGGAGGAGGAGGACGGAGCGAGGGAGGAGAGGAGGAGGAGCGAGGAGAGGAGGAGGAGGAAGGAGGGAGGAAGGAGGAGGAGGAGGAGGAGGAGGAGGAGGCGAAGGAGGGAGGGAGGAGGAGGAGAGGAGGAGGGGGAGGAGGAGGAGGAGGAAGGAGGAGAGGAGGAGGAGGAGGGAGGAGGGAGGAGGAGAGGATGAGGAGGAGGAGGAGGGGAGGAGGGGAGGAGAGAGGAGGAGGAGGAGGAGGAGGAGAGGAGGAGGAGGAGGAGGAGGATAGGGGAGGAGGAGGAGGAGGAAGGAGGAGGAGGAGGAGGAGGAGTGAGGAGGAGGAGGGGAGGCAGGTAGGAGGCAAGGAGGAGACAAGAAGAAGAGAGAGGGAGGAGGAGGGAGAGGAAGAGGAGGAGGAGGAGGAGGCGGAGGGGGAGGAGGAGGAGGAGCGCGGGGAGGAGGAGGAGGAGAGGAGTCGGAGGAGGAGGACGGAGGAGGAGGAGGAGACTGAGGAGAAGAAGAGGGAGGAAGAGAAGAAGGAGGATGAGGAGGAGGGCGAGGAGGAGGAGGAGGATGGAGGGAGGAGGAGGAGGAGGGAGGAGGAGGAGGAGGGGAGAAGAAGAAGAGGACGGAGGAGTAGGAGCAGGAGGAGGGAGGCGGAGAAGGGGGGATGCAGGAGGAGCGGAGGAGTGAGGAGGAGGAGGGAGGAGGAGGAGGAGGAGGATGGAGGACGGTAGATGTGTAGGAGGCGGCGGAGTGGAGTGCGGCTGAGGAGGAGGATGAGGAGGAGGCTTCGTCTCTCCGTCGTCGTCTTCTCCTTGTCTTAGCTTCTCATGCCTTCCTTATTCGTCTGAGTATCTTATCTGTAGTCGCCTTGTCGTATGTCTCCTTCTTCTTCTCAACAAAGCATGAACACATATTGAATACATGAACCTCTCAAATTACAGTCATCCCTGTATAGTATCCCAATTATTGTCACTTTGGGGTCTATGGTTCAGATCAATAACAGGTGCATATAACTTGCAGATCAGATCAAGAACTCAAATATATTCATGAAAACATAATAGGTTCAGATCTGAAATCATGGCACTCGGGCCCTAGTGACAAGCATTAAGCATGGCAAAGTCATAACAACATCAATCTCAGAACATAGTGGATACTAGGGATCAAGCCCTAACAAATTGACAATGATTACATATGAAATCTCATCCAAATCCCATCATCTCCAGTATGCCTACATGGGGATTACTCACACAAGGAGGTGAGCATCATGTTATTGTTGATGGTGAAGAGTTGGTGATGACGGCGGCGACGAATCCCTCTCTTCGGAGCCGAAAACGGGCTCCAGATCAGGGCTCCCAACGAAGAACAGGAGGTGGCGGCGGCTTCGTATCGTAAAATGCAATGAAACTTCTTGATTTTTTTTCTGAAGGGATGTGAATTTATAGCGCTGGAATTAGGTCGAGGCGGTGGCCAAGGACCCCGCACGGCCAGGTGGCGCGCCCTGGGGGTGGCCGCGCCACCAGGCCGTGTGAGCTCCTGGTGCCCCCCAGTACTTCTTCGTTCTAGTATTTTTTATTTATTCCAAAATAAATCTCCAAAAAGTTTCATCCAACTCCGAGAACTTTTATTTCTACACAAAAACAACACCATGGCAGTTCTGCTGAAAACAGCGCCAGTCCGGGATAGTTTCATTCAAATCACGCAAATTAGAGGCCCAAACAAGAGCAAAAGTGTTTGGAAAAGTAGATACGTTGGAGACGTATCAAGGAGATTAGCTCATCCCCTTTTTTATTTTCTTCATGGAATTTTTGATTCAATACAAAATTTTCAAAAAATATATGCTCATGTCATTAAATAAAAGAAAATTACACACTACTGCAAAACAGGCTAGCAGTGGCGAGTGCAAAAGGTTCATCAGTGGTAGGAGTGGGAGTGTAGGGTGCCCGCCACTGACCTCCTGCCACTGCTATCTTGGTACCAGTGATGGGCGGGGCGACCGACATTGGTAATATTACTACCAGTGGCGGGCAACGTGTCACACCCGCCACTGATAAGTTTTGATACGAGTGGCAAGCAATTCTACGTGCCCGCCACTAGTTGAGTCGTGCAGGCCATAAAAATAGCACTGTCACGGCAACGTTTTTCGCTACCACAACAGCGTCTTCAGCCAAATATGCTAGCACTTTTAACTTTAACAGTAACAATAATATCATATATATTAGCACAGTTTAACACTAACACTTAAGTTTAATGACACTCTTAACTTTAACAATTGAACAAAATAGAATTAATACCATATAACATGTTCAACGAAGAGTGATCTCCTCATCGATGTCCACATTGTTAACTGGACCAGCTTGACCTGAAAAGTGATCTCCTCATCGATGCCCATGTTCACCTTGTCCAGGAAAACATCCTTTGCCCAGTGGGGGATGTACCGGGCAAAAAAAAAAGGTTCTTAGGCGCAACTATATATGAGCAACTCAGGCACAACATGCTGAATTAAAACATACCGTCCTAGATAGAAAGTCGTCGGGAAGATATATGAAGATGTCCTTGGAATTGATAACCACCAAGTCACATGCACCTACCCTGCTATCGGCACACTTGGCGCACACATGATTCATTTGCTTCAAACATGTTGACAAATTGAACACGCATCAAACACAAACAGAACATCTCTTACAGAGGGAGTCCCATCATACTAAAAGTCAACACACATCAAACCACAAAGAAGATTTTAAACAATCTAGTATGATCAGTACAACGATAAAATGAGCATAAAAAAACAAATCGATGGAAAAAATTGGCATGACTTTTGCTAAAAATTGGAAATATTGAGTGCCAGAAATTTGGTGAAATGGAAATTAATCAACATTTCGCCCAAATGTTAGCACTTGTTTTGTGAAGGTGGCACAGTATAAAGTATGTGAACATGGATGGTTATTTAAACTTTGATCGATTAAATGTAATGGGTGAAAACATCAATTTACATGACAAGGAAGTAAAAATATCATATAAGACAATGATAACAATTGACATCACAAGTCTTGAGTTACTAGCACCGGCACTATACCTCAGTCATGTCCATTTTATTGAAAGAGCCTAGGAACGTGAGATAACACGAGTACCTGTACCTCCCTTTCCTACGAGTGCAGCGTAAATACAGGTAGAGTCACTTGGCATGCAGCCAAGCCACCATCAGCAATTGGTATCTACCTAATCTAATCTAATCAAAGAGGAAGGGAGATGACCAAATAGCGCATTGCATTTCTAATAGTTGCGTATCTACCAGCTCCACTGCCTTTTGAATAAGTTAACAAACATTATGATTCTCAAAGCCAAATACATACAAAAGAACAAACTTTTCCTTTTGAGAATGATAGAACAAACAGTGATATGTAGGATGCAATGAACTTGGGAGCTTTAAGAACATCAATCTTGCTAGTACAAGTACAAGAAAATGCCAACTACCAAAAATGAAACTGAACATGCGTGTGGTACACAAAGGGATACCAAATATAGTTGCTTCCCAAGACGACAACAGCTCCGGCAACGGTGGGTGCACTAGCGATTGGGTGAGGAGAGAAAGGGGTTCGATCGGGGCTGTGCTAAGGCTTGGGGATCGATGGAGGAAATGGATAAGCCCTCCGCGTGCGGTGGTGAAACGGGTCGGGCCCACCACTGGTGGGCGCTTAGCAAGGCCTGATGACCCACAAGTATTGGGGATCTATCATAGTCCTTTCGATAAGTAAGAGTGTCGAACCCAACGAGAAGTAGAAGGAATTGATAAATAGATTTCAGCACGAATTCACTGTAAATACTGCAAAGATAGTTTGATAGGTTCTTTGATAGCAAAGATAACTTTATGAAAAAGGTAAATAGTAGCAAAAGTGCAAAAGTGCAGCAAGTGGTCCAATCCTAAATTGTGCTAAGGAGAAGCCGATTGTGTTTCTTATTGGGATTAAAACGCTCTTGAGGACACACATGAATTCACCAAGTTACATTCATCTAGTTCCATTCAGAGTAACTTTCATTGTTTAGATAAGTGTTGTGTGAGTAAACCTATGCTAATGTACTGCCCTTACTTGGACAAAATACATACTTATGATTATACCCTCTATGCAAGCATCCGCAAATACAAGAGAAGTAATTAAGATAACATCTAACCAAAGAATTTAACTTTGGGATCAAAACAGTCCCTTATGTGACAATTCATAAACTAGGGTTTGGTAATTCTGTCACTCCAACAACCCATAATAAACAAACTAATCACACAATGCTTTTCCCTAGGTCCATAAAGATGAAGTGTTATGTAGTCGACGTTCACATAACACCACTAGAGAAATAACACCACAACAAAATATCAAAACATTGAACTTTATTCAAATTCACATGATTAATAATAACATGGCTTCTCCCATGTTCTCAAGAACTTAAAGAACTACTGACAAGACATCATATGGATCATGATTAGTGGGTATGAATATATTATGAACAATCTGAATATATGAACTTTCACCAATAGAACTTCTAAGCATCAACTACAAGTAGCACTCAACACTAGAAACTACTCTGAGCAACAGATCTGAGACAATAGTTCATAGATTGAATAAGGGGATGAGATGGAGATGGCGGTGAAGATTGTGCTGATGAAGATGTTGATGGAGATGATGATCCCAATGATGAACGGAGAGCTGGTAATGACGATGGCCTCAATTTGCCACTCCCAGATGGAAGAATCCCCAGCAAAAATCAGCCTGCCAGAGGGTAAAAGTGGTCGCCTCTATTTTGCCTCGCAGACGATGACAGAAAAATTCCGTAAAACCCCTCCATAACTTTTAGGTCTGAGAAAAAATATAGGCCAAAGGGCGTCAATAGGCGGTGGCCAAGGCTCACACTCGGCCCCACCACGTAGCCAGGGGGACTTGTGGCCAGGCCGCGTGGGAGCTTCATGGCCCCCCTCTGGCCACTCTTATGGCTCCGGGCTTCATTTATGTGGCACCCCGGCTCAGAGCAACCGGTTTACCTTGCATTGCCAGCCCAGAGATCAAGTCTTCTGGCAACACACAACAACTTGGTATAGAAAACAACCGCTTTATTGATGCTAGCGGAAACATAGGTTCGATATTACATCAAGTAGCGAGGCCAAGCGGCACACATGGTGCGGCTGAACAATATGTACATTATTTAATGAACATGAAGGGGCCTCGATCACGACAACTACGCGGCAGCGGAACGACGACGAAGTGGAACTCCATAGCACAGGGACTCTGATGTGGACACGAGCTAGACGTGGGAAGCAATTCGATCCAATAAGACTTTCCTGAAAGCTGGCATGACACGCCAGGTCAGTACATTGAATGTACTTGCAAGCTCACAACAAGCATAAGCATAATGGCAAACAATATCATGACAATTAAGCAAGTTAAATCTAATGCAACAACATACTACTTATGCAGTGAATCAAACATGTGCACTGAGTCCCGCGGACTCTCTTACCAGACTGGTTACCTCGTAACCAAAACGGTGATCATACCCGGATCACAAACGAAACCAAAAGCTTGGTTCCCACAAAGATCATCTCATGATCTCACAAATCTCATCACTTACCCAGTGCCAAGCATATAAATTTAGTGTGCAAGATTACTTAATCATGTTTATCCATGGTGTGACTTACTTATGAGCTATGTCCGTAACCGAGGACGCGGCTATCGATAGATTTAATAAATACTCTGCAGAGGTTAGCACAGTGTATCCACACCACAGAATCCATGGCCTCGCACTCCCATTAGGGTGGACCAACGGCATTCCGACAGAACCCTCCCATTGCCATGACACTCTCCCGGCCACTCCGACCAACTCCCCTCTGGGATAAGTCATGGGTGGCCCCGTGTCTACCAAAGACATCAACGGCCACTGTCGTGGCAAAACTTAAACGGTCCCAAAAGGGGACAAGGTACCATAACAACAATTGGGCACATAAGGTTATGTCTGCTTACCAGGCCAGGGTACCGCACGCCCATAACCTTCCCTCGTTGGAGGTACCGACCAGAGGCATGACAACGGGCTGAATAACGGCTTTCCCATAAAGGCAAATGTGGTTGCACTGGGAAAACTCGATTCAGTGGCACCATGACTCGATCAACATTATGTTCAAGTTGAATTAACATCAGGTTTAACTTGAAATAAAAAATAACCCGAGTCACATAAAGCCATGAACATGCAACTATCCGACATGCATCACATAACACTTAAAGTAAACAGATCAACATCATCAAAGTTTCTACTTGCACTAGTCATCATTAAGCTTCACTGGTTTTACTTCACTGGTTTTAACACTCATCACTTTAGTTATGCCATAATATATGAAAATCAATAACTCACATAAAGAAAATACTACCGATCATATCCAAGAGCATAACCACACAATCAAAACTACTTCTACTGCCTCATACTAGTCCATGCATTCAAATACTACTGTAACCTAAGCATTTCAACCAGGACAAAGTAACTAGCATATGCAATATTCATTTATTTAATTAAATGCATGAAATAACTCATATTCAAGTTGGAAAAATCATAAATATTGAAGTGACATCATGCAAATGTTGCTGTGGCTTGCCTTAGCGCAGAGGAGGTTCACACTCCTCCTGGTTTTCTTCAAGACAAGCTTCCCTGTGACGACCCTGGCTTAATCGTGCACTAACCATACACGCAAATGCGCACGATCAAGCCTAAGGACTCACTTGAAGATATCACAACACAACTCTAAAACATAAATAAAGTCATACAAGCTTAATATTACAAGCCAGGGCCTCGAGGGCTCGAATACATAGCTCGATGGCATACAAGAGTCAGCGGAAGCATTAGATATCTGAGTACAGATATATTACAGAGAGAGAAATAGGCCTTCACAGAGGCGGGGTAAAATAAAAGCTACGATCGAAAGGCGTAGGCCTCTTGCCCTGGACCCTCCGATCCTACTCCTGGTCGTCAAACGGCTCCTCGTAGTAGTAGTACTCGCCAGGCGGGTAGTAGTACTGGTCGTCGGCTGGGGCGTCTGACTCAGGGGCTCCGTCGTCTGGTGGCATCAAATGGAATATGGGGGAAAAAGAAAATAAAGCAAACGTGAGTACTCATCCGAAGTACTCAGCAAGCAATGATCTACACTACATATGCAACATTGTCAAAGGAATGGCTGTATATGTGGACTGGGCTGCAGAAATGCCAGAATAGAGGGGGAAAGCCTAGTCCTATCGAAGACTAGCATCTTCAACAATCTTCGACAGTCTTGCAGCAACAGAAGAGAACAGATCAACATAATGTAAAGTAGTAGTAGTATCATCAACCTCGACCTGAGATCCTTTCTCGACTCCCTGCGAGAAAGCAATCCCAGAGCCGTACTATCCAGTTCTCATCACATGTTCTAGTTGTACCGATCAGGATACAACTCCGAGTGTCCGTTACCGTAGGACAGGCTATCGATAGAAGTTTCTTCCCTGCAGGGGTGCACCAACTTACCCACCACGCTCGCTTAACTCTGGCCGGACACACTTTTCTGGGTCATGCCCGGCCTCGGCTAAGCAACACGCCGCAACCCGACCAAATACTTAACAGAGAGGTCAGCACGCCGGACTAACCTATGCCCCCAGGGGTCTTGGGCCATCGCCCCGGGAACTCCTGCATGTTACGTGCACTGCCGGTGAGCAGACCTAGCAACCCCTTATACAAGCGCGGTTGCGTTCCCAATCCAACCCAGCGTGTGCCGCATCAGTCGCTGACGTCCATTAAGCTCCGGCTGAAGTATACGACGCAGAACGCCCATACTATGCCCACGTGATGGTTAGTGCTATCGGGCCAGAGGCCCCTCGGATCAAATATCCAAACCATAGTGGATTAGGAGCGCGCGGAAACGAGCAGAGGCTCACGATCGATGTGACCCCGTCGCCCCGTCTCGAGGACTTGCGGCAAGGGCTAAGAATGCCCGGCCACGCCTCGTAGTTATCTCGCGGGCACCATCCAGGTCAACCCGACTCCACAACACTTCGCATTAAGCTCGCGCGGGTACCCCTCAGGGCCGACCCGTCTTTAGTGTCATGGTTTAGTGCAAGTCAACTTAACAACAGTATCTATGTGTCTGACACCAGGGGAATCCTGAGGAATCACCCTCGATGGAATCCCACCTGATGTTATAGTCAAGGTGAACGAAAGAGGAATCACCCTCGAGGTCCACACTTGAGAGGTTGCACGACGATGTCGTTATCGGGGGTGGTGTAGGAGGAATCACCCTCGCTTACCACGACCGAGTAACTAACCTAGAAGGTTAACATCAGAAGTGCTGACGAGGTATCACCCTCGGCACTCGACGGTAACCCAGCAGTGTCGGCAACTAAGGGGGAAGTGATGTGCGGTGCCAGGGTCTAGTCTTCCATCCCGTTGATCGGGTCTTCTGATTTCCAGCGGGGCAGTAGGGATCAAGTGGGGGTCTCTGTCGTGTCTCTACCCAGCCTATACTAAGCAGTCTAGGATAACCAGTAAGGTAACAAGGCAGGGTACAATAATCAGGCTATGCAGCAGATATAGGAAAACAGTAGCAGTAGCAGTTCTAATGCAAGCATAAGAAAGAAGAGAATAGGTGATATAGGCATGCTCAAAATGGGGGTGCTTGCCTGTTTGCTCTGGGGCAAGGACAAGGTCTTCAGTGGTACCGTCGGGGATGTAGTCGTACTCCTGTGCGGCGTCTGCCTCGCGAGCTACGTCAACGTCGGGGTCTGCCGAGAGAGAAGAGGGGGAAGAAACAGGTAAACATAATGCAAACAAATGCAATACGGTGCGTGTGATGCTATGATGCAGTGCAGGGTTGCCTAATTATGCATCTAAGTCATTTTAGTTATTTTTAGAATTAATCTGGGATTAATAACCAGGGTGTGTGCACTATTCATCTGCCGGATTCGGGTCCGGAGTTACGAGTTCTTCTACGTAGAGGGTTCCGATGGAGAAACAGATGGCACGATCAGACTCGGCTCGTCGTTCTGAGCAACTTTCATGTTTTAACTTTTTCGATCCGAGCTACGGTTTAAAAGTTATTAATTTTCAAAGTCTATTTGAATTCCTGGAATTTATTTTATTTACCAAAAAATGGGTTATGATGTCAGCATGATGTATTGCTGACGTCAGCAGGTCAACAGCCGGCTGACCAGGTCAATTATGACATGTGGGTCCAGTGGGACCCACATGTCAGCCTCTGTTACTTAACAGTGAATTAAACTAATCTAATTTGATTAATTAGGGGAGTGGGCCCCACATGTCAGTGGCTCATCTAATTTACTAAATAGGTTTTATTTATAAAAACGTTTTTATTCACTAATATTTGTGGTGGGGCCCGCGTGTCAGTGACACGGGACCGCCACGTCAGCGCGTTGACTGAGGTCAACGCGGTCAAAAGGGCGCTGGGGCCCACGGGTCGGTGGCTCAGGGCTGGGCCCAGGTATGACACGTCGGCCGGCCGGCGTTTAAACGCCGGCGGGCGCGAGAATGCGGCGGAGGGCTCGGGCGAGCGGCGGGTTTCGGCCACAGAGGGCCAAAATGAGCGCGGGGCGGCTCGTTCGAATGCGGAGGACACGCCGCATCCAACCGTGGCGGCGGCGTGGTCGATAACAACCGGAATGAGCGACGGCGAGCGGCGGAGCGATCGCTGGAGCTCGAGATCCATCGGGTTCGGCGCTAGCGGCTACGGGGAGAGAAGTGGACGTCACTGGCGGCACCTACGCGACGCCCTGAGCTCGATGACGAGCTCAGAGAGCCATGGCAATGACAGAAATGGCGACGGCGAGCCCCACGGCGGTGCTACGCTCGGGCACTATTGGCGACGGCGGCTAGAGCTCAGGAACGAGCTCAGGGAGGAGAGAGGGGAGGCAGGGGTGCTCACGTAGTGGCACATGGTGGCCGGTGCGAGGTTTAGTAGCCGCAGAGGGTCGGGGACGCCAGAGATCGCCGGAGATGCCGAAGACGAGGAGGAGCTCGATCCACCCCCTTCGCTGCACCCCAGCTCGAACGGAGGACACCAGGCGATGGAGAGGAGCGGGGCGGAGCTCGCTGGCTGGTCGGCTTGACGAAGGGTGGCCGGTGGCCGCGGCAACGTCGAGAACGCGGCAGCGACGACGCTCGGTGGCCGGATCTGGGAGGGAGCGAGGGTGGAGCGAGCGAGGGAGAGAAAGAGGAAGTGAGCGAGGGGTCCAGGGGAGATGCACGGGCCTCGCCCTTATCTCCTCGCGGCTGTCGGTGGCGTCGGTGCCGTCGCCGTGTCACCGCCCAGCTGGCGCGCGCGTGCGCGACCAGGGCGCGGCCGACACGGGGAGGAGGGAGGAGAAGCTGGGCCAGATGGGCCGCGGCTCAAGGCACTGTGCACTAAGGCCCAGTGCACAGTGTCCCGCTTTTGTTTTTCTGTTTTAGCTTCTCCATTTTCTTTTATCCTTTTCTGTTTCAAAATGTTTAGGGCACTTGTGCACTTATGAAAAAATGTGGGAGTTGGCCCAAATATTGCAATGCAATATTAGCTCTCACCAAAAAGTGGTTTGGACAGTTTTGGAAGCCATTTGATTTAGTAATGATTTTAAATGAATTTAATATTGCTGTTTTGGGTGCTGTTTCATCTAGTTAGAGTCACTTATCTAACTCCAACTTTATTGATGATGATTTTACAAATGTTCCTGGATTATTTGCCATTTAATGAACATTTTCCCAACAGTGTTTGATCAACTTTATAATTCACTTTTGAATTTGAGTTGATTTTCAGATGTGAATTTGAATTGGATCATTAACCCATATGACTTGGCACTGCAAAAGATCATGACTTGGCAGTTTTAACAGAGTGTCACAGAGCTTATTACAAGGGGGTGTTACAAGTTCTCCTCCTCTAAAAGAAATTCTCGTCCCGAGAATTTAGGAGGTAGAAGGAAAGAGTCTGGGATATTCTTCCCGAAGATGATCCTCGCGTTCCCAAGTGGCTTCATCTTCAGTGTGATTCGACCACTGCACTTTCAGGAACTTGGTCGTCTTCTGACGAGTTCGACGTCCAGCTTCGTCGAGGATGCGGATCGGATGCTCCTTATAGGAAAGATCCTCTTGTAGCTCGAGCATCTCATGATCCACTACACGGTGCAGGGATTCCTTGAAGCACTTTCGGAGTTGCGACACGTGGAAGACATCATGAATATGGGAGAATTGCGGTGGCAACTCCAATTGATATGCCACCTGTCCACGTCTAGCCACGACGCGGAAAGGACCAATATAGCGAGGAGCTAGCTTGCCCTTGATTCCGAAACAACGGGTGCCCTTCATTGGGGTGACACTAAGATAAGCTTGATCACCAGGTTGATAGATCACACCCCATCTCTTATGATCATAATTACTCTTCTGACGGTCTTGAGCTGCTTTGAGATTCTCCCGGACAATTCGGACTTGTTCTTCGGCATGCTGAATAATGTCCGGTCCAACAAGAGGTCGTTCCCTAGTTTCTGACCAATTCAGAGGGGTTCGACATTTACGACCATAAAGAACCTCAAAGGGGGCCATTTTCAAGCTGGCTTGGTAGCTGTTGTTATACGAGAACTCGACATACGGAAGAGATTCCTCCCATTTCTTACCGAAGGATATTACACAAGCTCGAAGCATATCTTCGAGTACTTGATTAACGCGCTCAACTTGACCTTGGGATTGTGGATGATAGGCTGAACTCCAGGTGATATGAGTTCCCATTGCTTTCTAGAAACTTTCCCAGAAATGGCCAGTGAAAATGCTGCCACGGTCTGAACTGATTTCCTTGGGAATACCATGGAGTGAAACAATTCTGGAGATATATAGCTCTGCTAACTGACTAGCAGTAATAGTCTCCTTAACTGGCAGAAAGTGTGCAACCTTGGAGAGTTGATCGACGACAACAAGAATAGCATCGTGACCCTTCTGAGACTTCGGAAGACCAGTAATGAAGTCCATTTGCACTTTATCCCACTTCCACAGAGGAATAGGAAGTGGTTGCAGAATTCCAGCAGGTTTCTGATGTTCTGCCTTCACGCGACGACAAACGTCACACCCGGCAACATAACGAGCAATATCTTGCTTCATTCTAGACCACCAGTACCTTTGACGAAGATCTCGATACATTTTGGTACTACCCGGATGGATAGATAGCGGTGTATCATGGGCCTCCTTCATGACTTTGTCAGTCATCAGTTCGAAGCGAAGTACTACAATGCGATCTCGGAAGTACAAGGTTCCATCTTCAGCAATCGAGAAATCCCTGTACTTTTGAAGGTGAAGCTCTTTCTTCATTAGGCCAATTTCGGCATCTTTAGCTTGCGCAATTTTGACAGCCTTCTCAAGATCTGGTTGTATCACAAGGTTATTAAGAGAACCTTGAGGAATGATACAAAGGTTCAGCTTGCGCAATTCTTCATATAGCTGGGGTTGAGCTTGCTTTACCATGAGGTTACTACAATATGACTTGCGACTCAAGGCATCAGCCATCACATTAGCTTTGCCAGGAGTGTAGGAAATACCACAGTCATAATCGGTGATTGTTTCCAACCAACGCTGCTGACGAAGATTAAGTTCCGGTTGAGTGAATAAGTACTTCAAGCTCTGATGATCGGTGTAAATCTCACACCGATTACCAAGGAGGTAATGACGCCACTGCTTCAAAGCATAAATGACAGCAGCAAGTTCGAGGTCATGCACTGGGTAATTCTCTTCATGTGGACGTAGTTGTCGTGAAGCATAAGCAATAACTCTTCGCTCTTGCATTAGGACACAGCCTAATCCTTGGCGAGATGCGTCGCAGAAGATCACAAAATCTTTGCGAGAGTCTGGAGGAGCAAGGACTGGAGCAGAAGTCAGTTTGTCCTTGAGGGTCTGGAAGCTTTCCTGACATTTGTCTGTCCACTCAAACTTAACGCCTTTGTGGAGCAGATTAGTCAGGGGCTTAGCAATCTTGGAGAAATTCTCGATGAAACGGCGACAATAACTTGCAAGCCCGAGGAAACTTCTGACTTGCTTGACATTCTTCGGAGCGGTCCAGTCAAGAATAGCCTGAACGCGCTCCGGGTTAACTGCGATACCATCCTTGGAAATGACATGTCCAAGGTAGGTTACCTCAGAAAGCCAGAATTCGCACTTAGAGTACTTGGCATATAATTGGTGCTCTCGGAGTCTCTCTAGAACAAGGCGAAGGTGCTCAGCATGTTCTTCTTTGTTCTTCGAATAAACCAGAATATCAGCCAGATATACCACGATGAATTTGTCGAGGTAATCCATGAATATGTAATTCATTAGGCGGGAGAATGTAGCTGGAGCGTTTGTTAAACCAAACGACATGACTGTGTACTCGTAAGAGCCATAACGAGTAATGAATGCAGTCTTCGGAATATCCTCTTCGCGGACACGGATCTGGTGATAACCCAACCTCAAGTCGAGTTTAGAAAACACCGAAGATCGATCAACTCGCAGGATCCTACTCTCCGTGTGCACTCTGAGTCAGAATCCGGTCTTATCGAATGACAACTCGGAGTATAATACAACTCGGAGAGAAAGGTTAAACAAAACAATGGAAAGGAAAATGATTATCAGACTAATCAGATCAAAGGCAGGGAAATCGCACTGAATCCAGCTCTCCGGGTGGATAGAATTAACGAGAACCTAAATGTCGGTGTTAGTAAATTTTATTAAACCCGAATAGATGAGAGATTAGAATCCCAGAGTAAAGACGAGGAATAAAAAAAGATCCTAATACCACCCAGTTGGTGACGTGGGCCCGTGAGCCACACAGCCAAGTTAGTAAAACAGTTTTTGACTACTAGACTCAACTTCGGCCAAGGAATTGGAAAGGGGGATACCTAGAGGCAGTCGGCTCTGATACCAACCTGTGACGACCCCGGCTTAATCGTGCACTAACCATACACGCAAATACGCACGATCAAGCCTAAGGACTCACTTGAAGATATCACAACACAACTCTAAAACATAAATAAAGTCATACAAGCTTAATATTACAAACCAGGGCCTCGAGGGCTCGAATACATAGCTCGATGGCATACAAGCGTCAGCGGAAGCATTAGATATCTGAGTACAGATATATTACAGAGAGAGAAATAGGCCTTCACAGAGGCAGGGTAAAATAAAAGCTAGGATCGAAAGGCGTAGGCCTCCTGCCCTGGACCCTCCGATCCTACTCCTGGTCATCAAACGGCTCCTCGTAGTAGTAGTACTCGCCAGGCGGGTAGTAGTACTGGTCGTCGGCTGGGGCGTCTGACTCAGGGGCTCCGTCGTCTGGTGGCATCAAATGGAATATGGGGGAAAAAGAAAATAAAGCAAACGTGAGTACTCATCCGAAGTACTCAGCAAGCAAGGATCTACACTACATATGCAACATTGTCAAAGGAATGGCTGTATATGTGGACTGGGCTGCAGAAATGCCAGAATAGAGGGGGAAAGCCTAGTCCTATCGAAGACTAGCATCTTCAACAATCTTCGACAGTCTTGCAGCAATAGAAGAGAACAGATCAACATAATGTAAAGTAGTAGTAGTATCATCAACCTCGACCTGAGATCCTTTCTCGACTCCCTGCGAGAAAGCAATCCCAGAGACGTACTATCCAGTTCTCGTCACATGTTCTAGTTGTACCGATCAGGATACAACTCCGAGTGTCCGTTACCGTAGGACAGGCTATCGATAGAAGTTTCTTCCCTGCAGGGGTGCACCAACTTACCCACCACGCTCGCTTAACTCTGGCCGGACACACTTTTCTGGGTCATGCCCGGCCTCGGCTAAGCAACACGCCGCAACCCGACCAAATACTTAACAGAGAGGTCAGCACACCGGACTAACCTATGCCCCCAGGGGTCTTGGGCCATCGCCCCGGGAACTCCTGCACGTTACGTGCACTGCCGGTGAGCAGACCTAGCAACCCCTTATACAAGCGCGGTTGCGTTCCCAGTCCAACCCAGCGTGTGCCGCATCAGTCGCTGACGTCCATTAAGCTCCGGCTAAAGTATACGACGCATAACACCCATACTATGCCCACGTGATGGTTAGTGCTATCGGGCCAGAGGCCCCTCGGATCAAATATCCAAACCGTAGTGGATTAGGAGCGCGCGGAAACAAGCAGAGACTCACGATCGATGTGACCCCGTCGCCCCGTCTCGAGGACTTGCGGCAAGGGCTAAGAATGCCCGGCCACGCCTCGTAGTTATCTCGCGGGCACCATCCAGGTCAACCCGACTCCACAACACTTCGCATTAAGCTCGCACGGGTACCCCTCAGGGCCGACCCGTCTTTAGTGTCATGGTTTAGTGCAAGTCAACTTAACAACAGTATCTGTGTGTCTGACACCAGGGGAATCCTGAGGAATCACCCTCGATGGAATCCCACCTAATGTTATAGTCAAGGTGAACGAAGGAGGAATCACCCTCGAGGTCCACACTTGAGAGGTTGCACGACGATGTCGTTATCGGGGGTGGTGTAGGAGGAATCACCCTCGCTTACCACGACCGAGTAACTAACCTAGAAGGTTAACATCAGAAGTGCTGACGAGGTATCACCCTCGGCACTCGACGGTAACCCAGCAGTGTTGGCAACTAAGGGGGAAGTGATGTGCGGTGCCAGGGTCTAGTCTTCCATCCCGTTGATTGGGTCTTCTGATTTCCAGCGGGGCAGTAGGGATCAAGTGGGGGTCTCTGTCGTGTCTCTACCCAGCCTATACTAAGCAGTCTAGGATAACCAGTAAGGTAACAAGGCAGGGTACAATAATCAGGCTATGCAGCAGATATAGGAAAACAGTAGTAGTAGCAGTTCTAATGCAAGCATAAGAAAGAAGAGAATAGGTGATATAGGCATGCTCAAAATGGGGGTGCTTGCGTGTTTGCTCTGGGGCAAGGACAAGGTCTTCAGTGGTACCGTCGGGGACGTAGTCGTACTCCTGTGCGGCGTCTGCCTCGGGAGCTATGTCAATGTCGGGGTCTGCCAAGAGAGAAGAGGGGGAAGAAACAGGTAAACATAATGCAAACAAATGCAATACGGTGCGTGTGATGCTATGATGCAGTGCAGGGTTGCCTAATTATGCATCTAAGTCATTTTAGTTATTTTTAGAATTAATCTGGGATTAATAACCAGGGTGTGTGCACTATTCATCTGCCGGATTCGGGTCCGGAGTTACGAGTTCTTCTACGTAGAGGGTTCCGATGGAGAAACAGACGGCACGATCAGACTCGGCTCGTCGTTCTGAGCAACTTTCATGTTTTAACTTTTTCGATCCGAGGTACGGTTTAAAAGTTATTAATTTTCAAAGTCTATTTGAATTCCAGGAATTTATTTTATTTACAAAAAAATGGGTTATGACGTCAGCATGATGTATTGCTGACGTCAGCAGGTCAACAGCCGGCTGACCAGGTCAATTTTGACATGTGGGTCCAGTGGGACCCACATGTCAGCCTCTGTTACTTAACAGTGAATTAAACTAATCTAATTTGATTAATTAGGGGAGTGGGCCCCACATGTCAGTGGCTCATCTAATTTACTAAATAGGTTTTATTTATAAAAATGTTTTTATTAACTAATATTTGCGGTGGGGCCCGCGTGTCAGTGACACGGGACCGCCATGTTAGCGCGTTGACTGAGGTCAACGCGGTCAAAAGGGCGCTGGGGCACACGGGTCAGTGACTCAGGGCTGGGCCTAGGTATGCCACGTCGGCCGGCCGGCGTTTAAACGCTGGCGGGCGCGAGAATGCGGCGGAGGGCTCGGGCGAGCGGCGGGTTTCGGCCACAGAGGGCCAAAATGAGCGCGGGGCGGCTCGTTCGAATGCGGAGGACACGCCGCATCCAACCGTGGCGGCGGCGCGGTCGGTAACAACCAGAATGAGCGATGGCGAGCGGCGGAGCGGTCGCCGGAGCTCGGGCTCCATCGGGTTCGGCGCTAGCGGCTACGGGGAGAGAAGTGGACGTCACTGGCGGCACCTACGCGACGCCCTGAGCTCGATGGCGAGCTCAGAGAGCCATGGCAATGACAGAAACGGCGACGGCGAGCCCCACGGCGGAGCTGCGCTCGGGCACTATTGGCGACGGCGGCTAGAGCTCAGGAACGAGCTCAGGGAGGAGAGAGGGGAGGCAGGGGTGCTCACGTAGTGGCACACGGTGGCCGGTGCGAGGTTTAGTAGCCGCAGAGGGTCGGGGACGCCGGAGATCGCCGGAGATCGCCGGAGATGCCGAAGACGAGGAGGAGCTCGATCCACCGCCTTCGCTGCACCCCAGCTCGAACGGAGGACACTAGGCGATGGAGAGGAGCGGGGCGGAGCTCGCTGGCTGGTCGGCTTGACGAAGGGTGGCCGGTGGCCGCGGCAACATCGAGAACGCGGCGGCGACGGCGCTCGGTGGCCGGATCTGGGAGGGAGCGAGGGAGAGAAAGAGGAAGTGAGCGAGGGGTCCAGGGGAGATGCACGGGCCTCGCCCTTATCTCCTCGCGGCTGTCGGTGGCGTCGGTGCCGTCGCCGTGTTGCCGCCCGGCTGGCGCGCGCGCGCGCGACCAGGGCGCGGCCGACACGGGGAGGAGGAAGGAGTAGCTGGGCCAGATGGGCCGCGGCTCGAGGCACTGTGCACTAAGGCCCAGTGCACAGTGTCCCGCTTTTGTTTTTCTGTTTTAGCTTCTCCATTTTCTTTTATCCTTTTCTGTTTCAAAATGTTTAGGGCACTTGTGCACTTTTGAAAAAATGTGGGAGTTGGCCCAAATATTGCAATGCAATATTAGCTCTCACCAAAAAGTGGCTTGGACAGTTTTGGAAGCCATTTGATTTAGTAATGATTTTAAATGAATTTAATATTGCTATTTTTGGTGCTGTTTCATCTAGTTAGAGTCACTTATCTAACTCCAACTTTATTGATGATGATTTTACAAATGTTCCTGGATTATTTGCCATTTAATGAACATTTTCCCAACAGTGTTTGATCAACTTTATAATTCACTTTTGAATTTGAGTTGATTTTCAGATGTGAATTTGAATTGGATCATTAACCCATATGACTTGGCACTGCAAAAGATCATGACTTGGCAGTTTTAACAGAGTGTCACAGAGCTTATTACATGGGGGTGTTACATTCCCCCTCTGAAAATAATTAAAAACATCAAAAGAAAATATCAAGAATCATTCTGAAAATCACCAGAAATTCTAGGCAGCAGAGAAAAATCTCAAAATTTGTGTGCTGCTAGAATATTTCAATACAAACACAATGCAAAAAGAATCAATTCATTTGGACTTATGGTTTAAAAGTTATGGCTGGTCAAAGTTGCTGGTCAAAATTTTGAATTAAATTTGAAATAAAAGAAACCCGGGGGGGTGACGTCGAAGACGTATTCTGAGAATACGCCTCCACTCGTACTGCTTCGGGCGCGAGTGGGGAGGCTGACAGTGGGCCCTGCCTATCGGGTTTGGGGAGAGGGAGAGAGAAACAGAGGGGTGGCGGTGCTTCGCCGGAGCACACGCCGGCGAGGAGGCCTCGTCGGCCGATCTGAGAGGGAGGGATGGATAGAGGAGGTCACGGCGCACCTGCCTGTACCCGTGGCTTGGCAAGAGGTTATCGGAGCAGCTCAGAACCAACATCTCAAGCGGCGGCTGCAGTCGGATCTCGCCGGAGATGAAGAAGACGGCAGGAGGAGGCGATTCCATGGGCTCCACCAGGGTCAGCTGGCACCAACGGACCACCAGGGAGTCACCGGAGAAGAAGCTGTAGCTCGAGGAGCAGTGGAGAGGCGGGAGGCAAGCAGAGGGGATCGCCGGCGAGCTCGAGCTAAGGACGGCGGCCAGAGGCCTGCCCGACTATGCTGCGGCTTCTCTACTGCTTGTGGTGCATGGCGGAGTGGATGAGTGAGCTCGGAGAGGCCAGGGGGCTCAGTATATATAGGCGGAGGGGGTGGGGTTCGCGGCTCGGCCGGAGCTCTCTGGAAGGTGGCGCACGGCGACGAGAAGTGCCAGGGAGAGGTGGAGAGGGTGCAGCGATCACGCGGCAACTGTGGAAGCTCGCGGACAAGCACAGGAACTCGGGCGCGGACGAAGACAGTGGCACGGGGCGCACTATGGCTTTGGCCGCGTCGTGCACGTGCTTACTGCGCCGTCTCCGGCATCAGCGAGCGCCAGGGAGATGTCAAGCGTGAAGAGACAAGGCTAGTGGCACGGTGCGGCAGTCAGCGGCGAGCGCTAAGACGAACACGTGCGGAACAGGGGCTCGGGCACAGCACAGAGTGCATCGAACGCGTGCGAGAGCCCGTGTCCACACGCGGTCACCACGCGAACTCGGCCAAACCGACGCCCAAGTGATGCCAAATCGTGTCTAGTGTGTTGTCCGTGCAGTGTTTAGTCTAGGGGAAGAGATGGAACACTGCCAGGCCGACCAGATTGAACGTGAGCTAACCAGCAAGTTTCTAGTCAGAAACTTTGGTACTGTGTTTGGAGAGGTTCTAGAATGAGTTTAGGGCTAATCTCTTGGGGTTAGGGTTTTCTTAGGAGGGCAATGAAGCTCAAGAAAAATCAGCCTCATTGGATCAAGGAATAATATACTTCCTGTAGAAACTGCATTTTGAGGTCAGAACAGAAAAGATTTTCTGTGGCAAAAATATTCCAATTAACTATGAAATATTTTTGCACAGGGATGTTTGCCAAGGTCCAAAGAGTATTTGGGAATTTTCTCAGACTTTTGGGAGCAAGAAAAATGAGGGTTGTTTTGGAGCTTATGTTGCTGAAATGATTTTTAGAGAGGAAAATGAATATTTTTCATTTATGAAAAATATTCCTTGGCCTATTTTGGGATATATCAGAGAGGAAATGATGATTATGAGAGGGATGGGTCACTTGGGTGAAAATCAAGGACATGCCCAAGTGTTTAAGTCCAGGTGAGTTGATTCAAAAACTCCAAATTCAAAATCAGAGGCAAAGAAGTCCAGAAAAAGAAGAGAAGGCAAAAACCAGGCTGTCACAAACCTCCCCCACTTAGGATGAATCTCGTCCTCGAGATTCGGTTGCTCGGGAAAACAATTCTGGATAGGCTGCCCTTAAAAATTCCTCTCTTTCCCAAGTTGCTTCTTCCTCGGTGTGATGCTCCCACTGAACCTTATAAAACTTTATCACTTTACTGCGAGTAACTCTTTTGATCTCATCCAATATTCTGAATGGTCTTTCCTCATAGGTTAAATCCTTAGCAAGCTCTATCTCTGCCATATTAGTTCTTTTCTCGGGTGGCGAGATACACCTTCTCAGTTGTGAGACATGGAACACATTGTGCACTTCTGACAATTCCGGTGGCAGTTCCAACTGATAAGCAACTGTACCAACTTTGGACATAACTGGGAACGGACCAATATATCTGGGTGCCAGTTTTCCTCGGGTCTGAAATCTCTTGACTCCTTTCATAGGTGTGACTTGAAGGTACACATACTCTCCGGGTTCAAAGCTGATCTGACGGTGCTTTGCATCATAATAACTCTTTTGTCGGGACTTAGCCAACTGCAGTCTATCTCGGATCTCCTTGACTTGCTTTTCAGCCTCCATCATTAAGTCAGTTCCGAAAATGCGGCTATCTCCGGTTTGAGACCAGTTTAGCGGACTGCGGCACTTACGGCCATACAAAGCTTCATATGGTGACATCTTCAGGCTGGTCTGGAAACTATTGTTGTAGGAGAACTCCGCATACGGCAAACAATCTTCCCACTTGGGTCCTTGGGCCAAAGCACATGCTCAGAGCATATCTTCAAGTATTTGATTTACTCGCTCTGTCTGCCCGTCTGTCTGAGGATGATAGGTTGTGCTGTATTTTAGTGCGGTCCCCAAGGCTTGATGGAGACGTGACCAGAACGCTGAGGTAAAGAGAGAACCTCGGTCTGAAGTGATAGTTCTTGGCACTCCATGCAAACTGACGATTCTGGATACATATAGCTGTGCGAGCTGATCGGCTCGGTAGGTGGTTCGGATGGGAATGAAGTGAGCTACCTTTGTCAGCATGTCCACCACAACCCATACTGCATCATTGCCTTGGTGAGTCCTTGGTAGGCCTGTGATGAAATCCATGCAGACATCATCCCACTTCCATTGTGGAACGGGTAAAGGTTGAAGAAGTCCGGTGGGTTTCTGGTGCTCCACCTTCACTTTGTTGCATACATCACAACAAGCGACAAAGTATGCGATGTCTTTCTTCATTCCATCCCACCAAAATATCTGTCGAAGGTCTTCGTACATTTTGGTACCTCCTGGGTGAATCGAGTATGAAGATTCATGCGCTTCTGCCAAGATATTCTTTCTCAGGTTTGCTTGCTCAGGTACGCAAATCTGTCCTCGAAACCTTAGAGTACCTTGCTTATCCTTAGAGAAATCCTGGGTCTTGCCTTCTTGCATACGCTTGACATGGTGTTGCAGGGCTGAGTCATCTTGCTGGGCCATGCGGATCTCATCCTCGAGGGTAGGAGTAACTTCCAATATATGGGCAAGGCCCGCATCAACAATAACCAAGTTAAGCTAAGCGATCTCTTCTTGGAGTTCGGGAGGCAAGGACTCCATCAGGGCGTTCAGGCTGGCAGGCTTGCAGCTGAGAGCATCGGCAACAACATTGGCCTTACCGGGATGGTAATTGATTCCATAATCCTTGACCAACTCGAGCCATCTTCGTTGTCGAAGGTTTAAGTCCGGTTGAGTGAATATATACTTGAGACTCTTGTGGTCTGTAAATATCTGAATTCTTTTGCCAATGAGGTAGTGTCTCCAAATTTTCAAAGCGTGCACAACTGCAGCCAACTGCAAATCATGTGTAGGATAGTTCCCTTCATGAGGTCGTAGCTGTCGAGATGCGTATGCTACAACCTTGCCATCTTGCATGTGTACACATTCAATACCTCTCCTGGATGCGTCACAGTATACGCCAAAGCTGCGGTAGATGTCTGGAAGGGTCAACACGGGTGCTGTTGTCAGTCTGGTCTTCAGCTCATTAAAGCTTTTCTCGCAGTCCTCAGTCCATTCAAATTTCTTATCTTTCTTGAGGAGTTCTGTCATTGGCTTGGCAATCTTAGAGAAGCCTTCGATGAAGCGGCGGTAGTATCCGGCTAGTCCAAGGAAACTTCGGATCTCGGATACTGTTGTGGGTGCCGTCCAATCAAGCATGTATTTCACCTTACATGGATCCACGGCTATGCCTTCTGCTGAAAGAACATGCCCCAAAAATCCGACTTGCTTGAGCCAGAACTCACATTTGCTAAATTTTGCATATAGCTGATGGTCACGGAGTCTTTGCAAGACTGCTCTGAGATGTTCCTTGTGCTCTTCTTCACCATTTGAGTAAATGAGGATGTCATCGATGAAGACCACCACAAACTTATCCAAGAAATCCATGAATACTTTATTCATCATATGCATGAAGAAAGCAGGGGCATTGGTGAGGCCGAAAGACATGACTGTATATTCATCGAGACCGTATCGAGTAGTGAACGTGGTCTTAGGAATATCTTCCTTCTTGATTTGAGTAGTGGTCTTGTTCACGTTCTGCTGCCAATTGGGTTTCTACTCAACTTGAGTCTGCTGCCAAGTACGAGCCTTCTGCACAGGTTGTCCATCCTTCTTATGCTTGAATTTGCGCTTGTGATCATTATTAGCGGGCTTATCGTCGCGCACGAGCTTGTGTTCTCTTTCAGCAATGAGGGCCTTGTTTACCAGAGTTTGGAAATCCGGGAAATCAAATATACTGAGAGTGCATCTGAGGTGCTGGTTCAGTCCTCCAAGAAATCTGTCGATCTTTCTTTCTTCTGTGGCCACATCATAGAGAGAATAACGGGCCAAATGGTTGAACTTATGCAGATACTCACTTACTGACAAGCTTCCTTGGGTGAGAGCGAGGAATTCGCCCTGCTTGACCTTCATAATACCAGCGGGAATATGATATTTGCGGAAGTGGTCCTTGAATTTAGTCCAAGTGATTTCTTAGTCCGCAGGCCACATGGCTTTAGCATTATCCCACCATATAGCGGCAGCTCCCTCAAGATAGTGTGTAGCAAACAGAACCTTGTCAGCTTCTTCAGTGCGAGCAATCTCAAGCTTTTTCTCAATAGTCCGCAACCAATCATTGGCTTCCAAAGGATCGATAAGTTGACTGAAACTGGGAGGCTTAGTCCTCTGAAAATCTGACAGCCTGGAGTGATGACCATTCTGATTTCCATTCTGCCCAACCATAGCTTGCACACTTTTCAACAACTCAATCAGATCATTGTTTCGTCTTTCTTCAAACATGCGCATTATTTGTTCAGTGGAGGGCGAATGTGGCGGTGGAGGCGGTGGTGGGGAATATGGCTCGGGGGAATGTCCTTCCTTTCGTGCTGAGTGACGAACAGGGACATCCTCACAAGCGTGACTGCTGATGCCTCCCCGCGTCATCCTATTGTTTGTTTTCCCAATATAAAGCAACCGAGATGAGCAACATCCAAAAATGGGAAGAAAAGCCAATGACAAACCCAAAAGAAAGCAGCGAAAAACAAGGTGAAGAATAAAAAGTTCCAACGTAATTATACATAGACTCATACATGAAAGGTAAACATCATGATGGGTAGCAATAAATAAAATGCAATGCAGCAACCAATTACTACTACCGGCACTCAAAACTAAACTAACTACCATTCAACTAGCGCGTCGACGGTCTAGCATGTCCTACAGTCAGCGCGGCTCTGATACCAAGCGTTGTGGCATCCCGGCTCAGAGCAACCGGTTTACCTTGCATTGCCAGGCCAGAGATTAAGTCTTCTAGCAACACACAACAACTTGGTACAGAAAACAACCGCTTTATTGATGCTAGCGGAAACATAGGTTCGATATTACATCAAGTAGCGAGGCCAAGCGGCACACATGGTGTGGCTGAACAATATGTACATTATTTAATGAACATGAAGGGGCCTCGATCACGACAACTGCGCGGTAGCGGAACGACGACGAAGTGGAACTCCATAGCACAGGGACACCAATGTGGACACGAGCTAGACGTGGGAAGCACTCTGATCCGGTAAGACTTTCCTGAAAGCTGGCATGACACGCCAGGTCAGTACATTGAATGTACTTGCAAGCTCACAACAAGCATAAGCATAATGCCAAACAATATCATGACAATTAAGCAAGTTAAATCCAATGCAACAACATACCACTTATGCAGTGAATCAAACATGTGCACTGAGTCCCGCGGACTCTCTTACAAGACGGGTTACCTCGTAACCAAAACGGTGATCATACCTGGATCACAAACGAAACCAACACTTTGGTTCCCACAAAGATCATCTCATGATCTCACAAATCTCATCACTTACCCAGTGCCAAGCATATAAATTTAGTGTGCAAGATTACTTAATCATGTTGATCCATGGTGTGACTTACTTACGAGCTATGTCCGTAACCGAGGACGCGGCTATCGATAGATTTAATAAACACTCTGTAGAGGTTAGCATACTGTACCCACACCACGGAATCCATGGCCTCACACTCCCAATCGGGTGGACCAACGGCATTCCGACAGAACCCTCCCATTGCCATGACACTCTCCCGGCCACTCCGACCAACTCCCCTCTGGGATAAGTCATGGGTGGCCCCGTGTCTACCAAAGACATCAACGGCCACCGTCGTGGCAAAACTTAAACGGTCCCAAATGGGGACAAGGAACCATAACAACAATTGGGCACACAAGGTTATGTATGCTTACCGGGCCAGGGTACCGCACGCCCATAACCTTCCCTCGTTGGAGGTACCGACCAGAGGCATGACAACGGGCTGAATAACGGCCTTCCCATAAAGGCAAATGTGGTTGCACTGGGGAAACTCGATTCAGTGGCACCATGACTCGATCAACATTATGTTCAAGTTGAATTAACATCAGGTTTAACTTGAAATAAAAAATAACTCGAGTCACATTAAGCCATGAACATGCAACTATCTGACATGCATCACATAACACTTAAAGTAAACAGATCAACATCATCAAAGTTTCTACTTGCACTAGTCATCATTAAGCTTCACTGGTTTTACTTCACTGGTTTTAACACTCATCACTTTATTTATGCCATAATATATGAAAATCAATAACTCACATAAAGAAAATACTACCGATCATATCCAAGAGCATAACCACACAATCAAAACAACTTCTACTGCCTCATACTAATCCATGCATTCAAATACTACTGTAACCTAAGCATTTCAACCAGGACAAAGTAACTAGCATATGCAATATTCATTTAATTAATTAAATGCATGAAATAACTCATATTCAAGTTGGAAAAATCATAAATATTGAAATGACACCATGCAAATGTTGGTGTGGCTTGCCTTAGTGTAGAGGAGGTTCACACTCCTCCTGGTTTTCTTCAAGACAAGCTTCCCCCTCTGAAAATAATTAAAAACAGTGAAAGAAAATATCAAGAATCATTCTGAAAATCACCAAAAATTCTAGGCAGCAGAGAAAAATCTCAAATTTTTTGTGCTGCTAGAATATTTCAATACAAACACAATGCAAAAAGAATCAATTCATTTGGACTTATGGTTTAAAAGTTATGGCTGGTCAAAGTTGCTGGTCAAAATTTTGAATTAAATTTGAAATAAAAGAAACCCGGGGGGGTGACATCGAAGACGTATTCTGAGAATACGGCTCCACTCGTACCGCTTCGGGCGCGAGTGGAGAGGCTGACAGTGGGCCCTGCCTATCGGGTTTGGGGAGAGGGAGAGCGAAACAGAGGGGTGGCGGTGCTCCGCCGGAGCACACGCCGGCGAGGAGGGCTCGTCGGCCGATCTGAGAGGGAGGAATGGATAGAGGAGGTCACGGCGCACCTGCCTGTACCCGTGGCTTGGCGAGAGGTGATCGGAGCAGCTCGGAACCAACGTCTCAAGCGGCGGCTGCGGTCGGATCTCGCCGGAGATGAAGAAGACGGCGGGAGGAGGCGATTCCAGGGGCTCCAATAGGGTCAGCTGGCACCAATGGACCACCAGGGAGTCGCCGGAGAAGAAGCTGGAGTTCGAGGAGTAGTGGAGAGGTGGGAGGACAGCAGAGGGGATCGCCGGCGAGCTCGAGCTGAGGACGGCGGCCAGAGGACTGCCCGGCCGGGCTGCGGCTTCTCTACTGCTTGTGGTGGATGCCGGAGTGGATGAGTGAGCTCGGAGAGGCCAGGGGGCTCGGTATATATAGGCGGAGGGGGGATGGGGTTCGCGGCTCCGCCGGAGCTCTCTGAAAGGTGGCGCACGGCTACGAGAAGTGCCAGGGAGAGGTGGAGGGGGTGCAGCGATCACGCGGCAACTGTGGAAGCTCGCGGGCAAGCACAGGAACTCGGGCGCAGACGAAGATAGTGGCACGGGGCGCACTGTGGCTTTGGCCGTGTCGTGCCCGTGCTTGCTGCGGCGTCTCGGGCGTCGGCGAGCGCCAGGGAGAGGTCAAGCATGAAGAGACGAGGTTGGTGGCGTGGTGCGGCAGTCGGCGGCGAGCGCTGAGACGAGCACGCGCGGAACAAGGGCTCGGGCGCAGCGCAGAGCACGTCGAACGCGTGCCAGAGCCCGTGTCCACACGCGGTCACCACGCGAACTCGGCCAAACCGACGCCCAAGCGATGCCAAATCGTGTCTAGTGTGTTGTCCGTGCAGTGTTTAGTCTAGGGGAAGAGATGGAACACTGCGAGGCCGACCAGATTGAACGTGAGCTAACCAGCAAGTTTCTGGTCAGAAACTTTGGCACTGTGTTTGGAGAGGTTCTAGAATGAGTTTAGGGCTAATCTCTTGGGGTTAGGTTTTCTTAGGAGGGCAATGAAGCTCAAGAAAAATCAGCCTCATTGGATCAAGGAATAATATACTTCCTGTAGAAACTGCATTTTGGGGTCAGAACAGAAAAGATTTTCTGTAGCAAAAATATTCCAAATAACTATGAAATATTTTTGCACAAGGAGGTGTGCCAAGGTCCAAAGAGTATTTGGCAATTTTCTCAGATTTTTGGGAGCAAGAAAAATGAGGGTTGCTTTGGAGCATATGTTGCTGAAATGATTTTCAGAGAGGAAAATGAATATTTTTCATTTATGAAAAATATTCCTTGGGCCATTTTGGGATATATCAGAGAGAAAATGATGATTATGAGAGGGATGGGTCACTTGGGTGAAAATCAAGGACATGCCCAACTGTTTAAGTCCAGGTGAGTTGATTCAAAAAGTCCAAATTCAAAATTAGAGGCAAAGAAGTCCGGAAAAAGAGAGAAGGCAAAAACCAGGCTGTCACAATTTATCCCAAAACAATTTCTGGAAATTTTCTAGTATTTTTGGAGCTCCAGAAAATTGGTTTCTCCTGTGGTTTATTTTTACTCCTGTTTTCCAGTTGTCCGAGAATTTCCCTTTGCGTGTAGATCATGCAATTTAAAGGGAAAAAGGCATTAAAATTCAGATATAATGTGAAATACATCAATAATAAAGAGGAAATTATAATAAGAAATGGTGATGCAAAATGGATGTATCAGGGCCCGCCACTGGTAACACAATTGCGAGTGGCGGGCAACACAGAGAGTCTGCCAGTGACGTACGTTGCCAATGGCGGGTGTTTTTGGGGGACCGCCACTGGTGTTGTTTTCATATTTTTTGTAATCGTATGGTTTCTGTGTTTTAACGATATATTTTTGTTCCCATTTTTTGGTGGGGTTGAAGTTACTTCATAAGTAGAGTCATGTGAAACTATTGCCACTTTTTGGGTTGACTTGCTATTTTAAAAGCATTAAATGAATTTCTAGCTATTAAAACGAGCTAAATGCTTTTTCATTAAACAAAAGATGTAAATGAACTATGAAAAAGATGGAACTTGGCATGGTGTCATTATATGACCCCTAAAGGGTGTGGTAAAAATTTGAGAGAGTTACAGAAAATTTTGATGCACTTCGCGTAGAAACTGAAGAGTCTCCGGGGAAGTATCTGGGTTTTGAAGGAAAACTATCAAGTTTGAAGGGGAACTCGATTTTTATTCATCATTTCCTCTTGAAACTTTTTCTATGTTTAATATACATTGTTGCAAGTTCCATGATCAAATTTGGGACTCTTCTGGAATAATATGTTATATTTAGAGCATTTAATGCATTTCTAGTTATTTAATGGACATAAATCAAATTTGAACTACACATACATTAAAAAATGCTCAAATATTGGTGAAAACATACTATTTAATTTCTTGAGTATGTATTTGGTCCATATATACAAGTAAACAACTACACATTCATTAATTGGATATGCGACAAGCGTGCCTCGATGCCATCTTTAGGTTCTAACAAACTACATCATAGCATTTTCATATAATTTCAAAAACATTAACCAGATACTCTACATGTCATGTAATGACACTATGAAAAGTTTCATTGGTTTCAGACAACATTATAATTTTCTAAAAATTCAAAAACAATTTTACATAATTATTATTAAGTTCGTATGTTTTGATTTTCACATATACATATTTCAAAGTATCAAACTTTTATTTCATTAGATCTAAATACCTTATTTATGATCTTTTTTCCAATATTTTGAAATTTTTAAATGTACATTGAGCTCAAATTTGAATTATATCCAATTAAATACAAATTTATAAAAAATGCCTAATATATAGCAAAGAATGAAACCTACAAAGTTCAAACAATATATCATATAATACCATGGTCATTAAAAAAATAACACCCTAAAATCTAAAAAAATGAAGAGAAACAAAATTACGTACATATTTGATCAGTGGCGGGCCACCGTACACACCCGTCACTGGTAACGTTGGCCAATTTTGGGTGCAGGCGTGAAATATAACTATGATGGTCTATGTAAATGTCCGCTACTGGTACCTTTTTTTAGGTACCCGCTACTGGTACCTAATAAACTAGTGGCGGGCGCCCCTTTGAAGCCCGCCACTGCTGGTTTTTGCCCACGGCCATTTCTGTAATATTTCACCAGCGACGGGTGCAATTATGTGCCCGCCACTAGTGTATAGAAAGCAGTGGCGGGCCCTAAATCCCCCCGACATTATCAGAGGGAGAACCATATCAGCCATCATCTCACCTCTGTTAGAAGGGATAGAGGGAGAGGATTGGCGGAATATGATGGATGTATTATTGAGCCTCGAGGACGAGTATAAATTGAGTACAAGACTTGGAGGGCAAGAAGCCTCCCGTGGAGATAAGGTCGGAGACGGATTACAAATCCTAGACTACCAAATACATGTAACCCAAATATATCTCTAACATCCCCCTGCAGTCGTAGCGGTAGCGTTGTGAACAACAGGAGCGTCACGGACGGTCAGACTGGAGAGAATAGTAGCCGTCGGGCTGACATCCTCCCGCAGTCGCAGCGGGAGCGTCGTGGACAGTGTCGCGTCGCGGACGCGTGGACTATAGAGGAAGCCATCGAGTTGCTCAAGCGAGGTGATAGGCCTTTGTGACGATGTCTATGTAGCCGAGAGCGTAGGGTGGTGTAGTCGTGGTTAAGGTAGTCGTGCAAGGGACGCCGTGGTTGATGTCGACTCGGGGTGGCCGATGTCGAGGTAGTCGCCGTGGACCAGGAAGAAGAGCGGCGGCGGCGGCCTGATGAGGCAGCGACGACGGCTAGGTTAGAAGCGCGACGACGGTGCTCGAAGTAGGCGAGGAAGAACCCGACAGCATGACGAAGACCGGCGCGGACGGTAGCGTTCTCGTGCCTAGGGAGGTGGCGCGGTGCATACCACGTAGAAGTCGACGCGGGGGACGGCGGAGTGGACCGCGCGCCACGACGCTACGGCCCGAAGTGGCAACGCAGCGGCAGCGCGCGGGTCGGGGTGACGGCGAGGAAGACCTCAGGGCGGTTGCAGGGACCACGTGCCACGCTTGCTATGGCCCGACTGGACGGCGCAGCGGCAGCACGACGGTCGGTGGAGCCTCGAGGACAGCCTGGAGCAGACGGCCTCGGGGCGGTGGTTGACCGCGGGCAGCGGCACTATGGCCCGAAGGGGCGACGCAGTGGCAGCGCGCGGGTTGGTGCAACCACGAGAACGGCCTCAGGGTGGCGGCTGGGACCACGTGCCGCGGCGCTATGGCCCGAAGGGGCGATGCAGCGGCGGCGCGAATCGGTGCAGCCACGGGGAGAACCACGGGGCGGTGGCGCTGCGGCCCGATGGGGCGACACAGCGGTAGCCTGTTGCTCGATCGATGGAGGGCCTCACTGAACTCGGGAACAGGGCATTGACGCCCAGCGCAGAGCGACGGGCGGGCAGATGCGTGGATGGTGGCTATACCTCGACGCGAGCCGAGCCGAGCCGAGCTCGGGCCGAGCAAGCCATTAGCTCGCCTAGCACGAGCCGAGCAGGCCCGAGCTAACTACTCCGGTAAGCCTGATTCCCAGGCTCGACCCGAGTTTTGTGCTGGCTCGGTCCAACTCGGCAACTCGTGTGCATGCACTGTACACTGCACATCAGCGTGCAGACTAGTACTTATGTGTGCAATTGGGCTTAAATACTCATTTTTCGACTGCATATACACTCAAATGCATCAATTGCTAGATCAGACAAAGACAAGTGTAAACAAATATAGGAAATTACATCACTTGCTAACTCCATAGTTCAGACTTCAGAAACTACATCACTTGCTACAAGACATATGCATACTCCAAAGTTCAGAAACTACATCACTTGCTACCTGACATCACTTGCTAACTACTTACCGACGATTCAGCTTCAGCCGGAGAAGTAGGCGAGACGGGCGCGTTGGCGGATCTGGTCCAGCCGGATGCAACTGCAACGGCTGCGCGCACACCGGCACCTTTGGTGTCAGGTAGACGCCGAGGGGGAGGCGGGTGTGCCCGCGCTCACGGCTGCTGCTTTGCCTTCACATGGGGATCGACAAGGAAGATGCTTGGATTGGCCTTGGAGCGAACCGCCGGCTCGATGCCGAAGTCCATGCAGGTCGTGCCCTTGCCCTTTTTCTTCTTTCTTGTGGCCAGCTTGTCCTCAAGAATAGCATCGGTTGGCGTATGGATGTATGGTCCGGCGAGCCGGCGAGGACGACGCCGAGGGATGGCGACGGCGGCGGCTGCTAGCTCAGTGCTCGGGGGTGGGAATGGGGATGAATGGTTCCATTGTACTTGTGGGGACTAGGTCAAGTGGCTGGGCCATTTTGGGTTGCAGAATTTGACGAGCTCACGGGCTGGCCCGAGTCGAGCTGGGCTCGGCTCGAGGCCGAAACAAGCCCAAGAACGCAGCTCGGCTCGGCCTTTTTACTTTTCGGGCCGAATCAGACTCAGGCCGAGCCTGAGCGAGCGCGAGCCGAGCCAGAAAGCTCGAGTTGGTCATCCAGATTTAATGGTGGCCGTGACAGGCCGCCGTGTCGCACGAGGCCGCCCAGTTGGACAAGAGGTCGGGTGGTCGCGCCGGTGTCGGAGTAGAGGCGCGAGTCGATAGCGGCGGCGGGCGACGCAAACCAATCTGGAGCAAGGGCTCGAGAAAAAGACTCTCTAGGGCAGCCGGTCAACACGACCGGCGGACGAACCCTAGGTACGGGCGGCGCGGCCCCCGGCGGCGATCATGGAGACTGACCGCCCCGGGGGCGGCACGGAGCGGAAGTGGCGTGTGGCGGCTAGGGTTTAGATCGGTTTGGCTCATACCATGTTAGAAGGGATAGAGGGAGAGGATTGACGGAATATGATGGATGTATTATTGAGCCTCGAGGGCGAGTATATATTGAGTACAAGACTTGAAGGGCAAGAAGTCTCTCGTGGAGATAAGATAGAAGATGAATTACAAATTCTAGACTACCAAATATATGTAACGCAAATATATGTCCAACAGCCTCAAACATGCTTCTTGAGTCCGCAGAAGACCTGCGTGGCGATGGAGATGTGTCCCTCGCACGGGAGATGTAGCGGACAGAGGTGGCCTTTCATATGCCGTCGGAGCAGGCGCAGGGGACAGACACACGCAACGCAAGGCTGGCTGGGAGGATGCGGTCAGCGGGGTCTGGGACGGCCAAGTCAATGGTGTAGACAGCAAGGATGGCTAGTGGGTCGGTGAGTTTGAGAGTCTGTCTAGGTTGACGGAGAAGCCGTCGGTGAGGGCGGCGTAGGTGATGAGCATGGGCCTGGGCCCCGCTGTGATGAAATGGCCGGGTGGTAGCGTCCTCCCAGCTCGGTGCAGCCTACTCAACCACAGCGGCGCGACTCCACCAGGTGCCTAGAGTGAGACCGGCACCATCTGATGGAGAGGGGGAGGACTGGACCGTCGTTGAGTTATTGCTGCCTCGGTGCCGTGCTACCTCCACCTACAGATGATACGAGACGAGGGAAAGAAACTGGCGGCCAGGAGTGGGCGGCTCGGATGAGGGTGGTGGGAGGAAACAAGAGAGAGGGGAAGTAGCGGCGGCCGTGGATGGGGAAGGGTAGCTAGAAGAAGATGAGAGATAGGGGCAGGGGCGTGCTTGTCATTGGATCTAGAAGAGTGAACGGTGTGCGAGGATTGGAATATCACAACACCGGATTTGCATCACACATGACTGCCTCTGGGTCTTGCGGTCTATAGCATGGCAGTTCTCGCATGTGCCGGCCCATTAAAACTGTTGTTGGCCCGCTACTGCCACGTTGGTGCATTCAACAAACAAACGTGTGATTCTAAAAAAAACGTCCTTTGGTAAACACAAGGCAATCCATCTCGGCCATTCCCTGTCTTTTGGATTGATGCTAGAATAGGTAGGCACTACTAGGAAACTGCTTATAGATGAGGTCGCATTAGTGGCGGGCATTCCTCGGCCCCGCCACAACTATTTTGGCCAGATTACAGTGGCGGTCAGAAAAGATTGCGTGTCATTCCTGTATATTTACCTGTGGAGGGCGGAATTAGCCACCCGCCACTGGTAAAATTCTACAGAAATAGCGGTGGGCTTAAACCATCTGTGGCGGGTCCCTATTTGGGTGCTCGCCAATGGTATGTTCTTTACCAGTGGCGGGCACTTAAAAAGCCCACCGCAGATATATTTCGCAACCCATGCGGAAAATTTCCAAAACTAGCAGTAGCAGGCGTAGAATCAGGCCCGCCACTGATGAAATATCCAAGCAATTTCATATTTCTCTTAATTTTTTAGATTTTAGTGTGTTATTCTTTATGACCTTGGTATTGTCTGAGAAATTTGTAGGTTTCATTATTTGCTATATTTTAGGCATTTTTATAAATTTGTATTTAATTGGATATAATTTAAATTTTAACCCAAAGTACATTTCAAAATTTTGAAAGATTGGAACAAAGATAATAAATAAGGTATTTAGGTCTAATGAATGAAAATGCTGATACTTTGAAATATGTAAATGTGCAAATTGAAACACACGAACTTAATTATAATTATCTAAGATTGTTTTTGAATTTTCAGAAAATTCTAATGTTGTCCAAAACCTATGGAAATTTGAATGGTGTAATTGCATGACTTATAGAGTATTTCGTTAAAATTTTAAAAATATTAGAAAATGTCATGATGTGGGTTGTTTAGAAACCGAAAATCGGTCTCAAGGCACGCACGCATCGCTTATACAATTAATGGACATGTAGTTGTTATTTGCATATATGACCTAAATACATACTCAAGAATTTAAATGGTATGTTTTCACCAATATTTGATCATTTTTCAATGTACGTTTAGTTCAAATTTGATTTATGTGCGCTAAAAAATATAAATGCATTAAATGTCCTAAAATATTATATTAACTCAGAATAGTCCCCAATTTCAGCATGGCGCTTGTAATGGTGTATATTCAACATAAAAGAAAATTAAAGGGGAAATGTGAAAAAAAATTGAGTTATCCTTCTTACCCGGCAGTTTCCCTTTAAAACCCTGATACTTCCTGATAGACTGTTCCGTTTCTACGCAAAGTGCATCAAGTTTTTTTCGTAACTCTCTTAGATCTTTACCACACACTATAGGGGTCATATAATGACACCATGCCAAGTTTCATCCTTTTCAGACCTCATTTCCATATTGTTTAATCAAAAAGCATTTTGCTTTTTTAATGGCTAGAAATTCATTTAATGCCCTAAAATAACAAACCAACCCAAAAATTGGCAAAAGTTTGACATGACTCTTTTTATTAAGTAACTTCAACCCCACAAAAAAATGGAAACAATAATCTACCACCAAAACACTAAAACACTAAGATTACCAAAAATATGGCAAAAAACAACAGTGGCGGGTGCCTAAATTTACCCGCCAATGATAACACCTACCACTGGCGGCCGACCTTTCCAACCCACCACTGTTGTCTTTGTTAGCAAGGGCGTGCCATGTGTTAAGCCCACCACTGCTTGGGCCATGCCCCTTCGGTCGCGCACGTCCTTATCCATTAATTTCAATTGAAACTGCGCCGCACAGCTCCCCCCCAATCCCTAGCAAGCGTCGCTGCCGTCGCCGTTACCGTCCTCACCTTCACGAAGCGCTGCCATCATTGGTGTGACGGTATCCATCATCGTTTGGCTAGATAGTGTGATTTGATCACAGGGGTGCCGGAACATGGGAACGAGAAAAGAGAACAAAATCGGCAACAAGGGAACTAGCATACTGAACAAGCTGTTGATTCATGGGGATGTCGATAAATCTCACCTCAGGTTTTGTAACATATCACGAAGCAAAAGGAATAGCACACGGTAACTACAAGTTCACTCGAATATCATTCGCGTGTGTATAGGGGTCAATATGGATGTCCACATTTCCGCTATTGATCATTGGCTGGAAGGAATTCCAGTCATGTCTAAACTTCACCGAACCTAGAGGGACACATGCTTAAGGGTCATCAATATGCTGAGTACTAGGTGGTTAGGAGCTTGAGAGAAAGTAACCGGAAAAGTTTCGGAGATGCTGAAAATGTTTCGGAGAGAGAACCGAAAGTGTTTTTGAATAACCGGAAGAGTTTCGGAGAAAACCACAAAAACCAGGAAACCAAAAAAGTTTCGGCATGCATCCAAAAATATTGGGAGGATTCCAAAAAGGTTTTGGAACCTCTCGGAATTTTTTGGAAGGCCCCAAGGGGCTGCCACTTGGCTTGGCCCAAGTGGAGCATCACCCACGTGGGACCAAGTGTTGGAAGGGGGCGCCCCCTTTTTGTGGGAAGTGTTGTAGGAAGCGTCTGAAGGTGTCCTGGACTAGGGGGTACACACCACGTCGTCTCCCAAACAGTGGATCGGGCCGAGGATCCCCATGGCGGTTCATTCATGGGCCACTTCAGGCAGCCCAAGACGCATACAAGGAAGACTCCACAAGACTTGGCGCACAAGACGAGGACTCTTCTAAACCCTAGGCCTCCGGTGCATTATATAAACCGAGGCCAAGGTAGTCAATAGATAATCTCATATTCACTACAATAATCTCGTGTAGATACTTATACTCTGTACTATCCCCAAATCAATACAATCAAAAGTAGGACGTAGGGTATTATCTCTTCGAGAGAGCCCGAACCTGGGTAAAATATTGTGTCCATGTTACCATCGCTCCAAGACGCCTAGCTTATGACCCCTACAACGAGATATGCCCGATTTAGAACCAACATTGGTGCTTTCACTGAGAGCCTACTGGCAGTCACCGCGGTGCGATGGGAATTCAGATCATCTCAGGTGCGATCTACGCATCGGAACCGAGCTTTATTGTCGATATTGGCATCTTTGTCGCCGGCTCGACTGGTCACCTCGGCTAGACCGAGGACTGCGCACCGCGTCGGATCATCAAGATCGGACGGATATTTTCATCATCATCAACTCTAATCTCTATCAATATAATGGGGGAATCATCTATGGAGCTCAGGGGCTCGAAGTTAACATCGTCCTCAGGCGACGGTGCAGTTTTTCTGGACAGCGAATTCGTGTTCATTGTCCCCGCCTCCTCGAGCATCACTTTGACGATTGCTTCAGTGGAATTGTGCGGAATTGAGTCTAGAAAAACCCTGTAAAATTTCATCGCGTTCCAATGGAGGAACCTCCGTCAATCTCCGATATACCGTAGCCCTATCGAATCTGAACGGGAATCTGAACGAGTTAAGGGCGAGGAGTCCAGCAGTAAGCTCGGACATCCTTTGGAAGATCCAGCCGTTCATTGGCTGTGGAGTTCCCATATCGATCACCCCTCATACTTTTAGCTCGATCCGACCGTTCAAACTCCGAGACGAGTCCGACGAGTGCATCAATTTTCGGATCTTCCTGCGCCAAAACGAATCCGACCCCAATTCATCTTTCTTCATGAATGGGATATTGGACATCCTTTTTAAAGGAAATTCTTCTCTTGGATATTGTGTGTTGTTCTCAAACACGTGTCATAAATTTTGAGTCTTTTCCGAGGTGATCTTAACCGTTGTGCTGATGTCAAACCGGCCCAACCATGTTGCTCCACGGCTACCGACCTATGCCAGCATCGACTGCGCCGTCGCTCTGTCGAGCCGACAAAAACCACCTCGGCGAGCCGACCTAGAGTTCGGTATCATGAAGGACAAATAGTCATCAAGACAAGATCGTCGCTCTACGGATTGTACGGGTCGGGCGCGCCAGCATCGCCACGCAGTCACTTCTCAAGCCTGCATCAACCGCGTCACAAGTTCCGACCTGCAAAGGCATCGCCGCGCCGTTGCTTCTTCGAGTCGATGTCCACCTCGCCGACCTGCTTCGACACCTCAGCTAGCATGGGGGCTGCAACATCACCTTACCGATCTGCTCCGTCATCTCGGCTAGACCGAGGGCTTCGCCATCTCTTCATCAACCTACTCCGGGGACTTCAGCATCACCAACCGACCAGCTTCGTCACCTCGGCTGGACCAGGGGCTTTGCCTCACCGCGTTGACCGTGCTGTGTCACCACTTCATCAAGCCGAGCTCTTCGCTCGGGCACCTCGGAACCGGCTTGGGGGCTGGGACCTCGACCCGCTGCAAGCTCGGCCCACGTCATCAACACCGAGCACATTAACCAGCTAAGTCGCTTTCATGCTCAAATTTTCTAAATTCTTAATTTTTTGTTTGGTTCGAACAAGCATTATATTTATGTTAAAATATGTTTGTTAAAAATGAGGTTCATTAAAAACCGCTTCCTTTACCCATGTTAACTGGGGGCTCTTAAATTTATATGAGCCATTATAATAAGTGTTTTCTTCTTAGTCGTTGCAAAGTCTTTTTCTACTACTCCTTTTTCCGACGCGAGTGTGTGGTCAATAGCCGGATAGCCTGGTTTCTCTCTAAAACCGCTCGAGTTTAGTTCGCTAAACTAGCCTAAGAAGCACTCCGCCTTCGGGATAGGAGGTTGAAGCCGAAGGCTGACCCACTTGAAGTCTGGAGATCGGATGTATCATGTTAAAGCACGACGGAAGCACAAACTAATTTTAAGACCAATTTTTGGATTGGCACCAAAAAACTTGATTTAGTTCGGACGTAAAGTTTTTTGGTTTTCCGAACTTATGGCACCTTTAACCTATTTTTATGTTTTTCTTTTAGGAGGCGGGACATCCTCTTGATTGAGGTGTTCTGCGTGATGGTTTTTCTCGGGAAATCTTTTCCGACCTGTAGTTCGACATCTTTCCTGCTGAGCTGCACCTTGGCATTGTCAAAACGTACATGGCAGTTGAACTAGTTCCCGAGGAGATACGATCCTAGGGTCGGCCATGTTGCCCAACCCAAGTCTCGGGGACTACTGCATTGACGATTCAATGCAGTCAATTTAAAAGTGCAAAACAGTTTCCGAGGAGATTACGATCCTCAGGTTGGTCGGCCGCACCCAACCTGAGTCTCGGGGGCTACTGCACACCGCGTTTCTATTCCTAAAGTATGCTGTCGAGCAATGACTTGATCCTTACGACGATTTCGTGAATCGACCGGAGTCTCAGGGGCTACGGGGATCAGCGGTCTTATATACTCCTTCAGGTGCATCTCAGATTTTAGTCCGACACACACCTTGAGGGCTACTGGCTATATATCTCGGCAGAGAATAAGTTGCAACAATCGAAATAAATTACGCAAAAAATCACCCCAAGCCCGAGGTGGTGCACCACCTCAGAAGCAATCCGGCATAAAAGCTCGGCTGCGAGTGGCTCGCTCCATAGAGAACTTTTTCGGCTTTAAACTCGGATAACCTTCTTTAATCTTTTTCAAAGATAAGGTACTCTATGTGACGCCCCCGGCTTAATCGTGCACTAATCATACACGTAAATGCACATGATCAAGCCTAAGGACTCACTTGAAGGAATCACAACACAACTCTAAAACATAAATAAAGTCATACAAGCTTTATATTACAAGCCAGGGCCTCGAGGGCTCTAATACATAAGCTCACTTACAAGCGTCGGCGGAAGCATCAGATATCTGAGTATAGATATAAAAGATAAAACAGATAGGCCTTTAGAATGCGGGGCAAAAGAAAACACTACGATCGAAAAGGCGCAGGCCTCCTGCCTAGGACCCTCCGAACCTACTCCTGGTCATCAGCCAACTCGTAGTAGTAACCACCCTCGTGGTAGTAGTAATGATCGTCGACAGGGGGAGTTGGCTCCGGGGCTCCGTCATCTGGTTGCATCAAATGGATATGGGGAAAAAGAGGAAGCAAAGCAACCGTGAGTACTCATCCGAAGTACTCAGCAAGCAAGGATCTACACTACATATGCAACATTATCAAAGAAAGGTTGTATATGTGGACTGGGCTGCAGAAATGCCAGAATAGAGTGTAGATTAGTACAGTATAAAGTAGTAGTAGCAATAAGTATCAACCTCGGCCAGAGATCCTTCCTCGACTCCCTACGAGAAAGCGATCCCAGAGCCCTAATATCCATTTCTCATCATTAAGTTCTAGTTGTATCGATCGGGATAAACCAAAGAGCGTCCGTTACCGAGGATCCGTCTATGCATAGATTAGTTCTTCCCTGCAGGGGTGCACCAACTTACCCACCACGCTCGATTAACTCCGGCCAGACACACTTTTCTGGGTCATGCCTGGCCTCGGCCAAACGATACGCCGCAACCCGACCAAAAACTTAACAGAGAGGTCAGCACGCCGGACTAAACCTATGCCCCCAGGGGTCTTGGTGAAGGAAATATGCCCTAGAGGCAATAATAAAGTTGTTATTTATATTTCCTTATATCATGATAAATGTTTATTATTCATGCTAGAATTGTATTAACCGGAAACTTGATACATGTGTGAATACATAGACAAAACAAAGTGTCCCTAGTATGCCTAAACTTGACTAGCTCGTTAATCAAAGATGGTTAAGTTTCCTAACCATAGACATGTGTTGTCATTTGATAAACGGGATCACATCATTAGGAGAATGATGTGATGGACGAGACCCATCCGTTAGCTTAGCATAATGATCATTAAGTTTTATTGCTATTGCTTTCTTCATGACTTATACATATTCCTCTGACTATGAGATTATGCAACTCCCGAATACCGGAGGAACACCTTGTGTGCTATCAAACGTCACAACGTAACTGGGTGATTATAAAGATGCTCTACAGGTGTCTCCGAAGGTGTTTGTTGGGTTGGCATAGATCGAAATTAGGATTTGTCACTCCGAGTATCGGAGAGGTATCTCTGGGCCCTCTTGGTAATGCACATCATATGAAGCCTTGCAAGCAATGTGACTAATGAGTTAGTTACGAGATGATGCATTACGGAACGAGTAAAGATACTTGCCGGTAACGAGATTGAATTAGGTATGATGATACCGACGATCGAATCTCGGGCAAGTAACATACCGATGACAAAGGGAATGACGTATGTTGTTATGCGGTTTGACCGATAAAGATCTTCGTAGAATATGTAGGAGACAATATGAGCATCCAGGTTCCGCTATTGGTTATTGATCGGAGATATGTCTCGGTCATGTCTACATAGTTCTCGAGCCCGTAGGGTCCGTACGCTTAACGTTCGATGACGATTTGTATTATGAGTTATGTGTTTTGTGACCGAAGATTGTTCGGAGTCCCTGATGAGATCACGGACATGACGAGGAGTCTCGAAATGGTCGAGAGGTAAAGATTGATATATTGGAAGGTAGTATTCGGACACCGGAAGGGTTTCGGAGTGTATCGGGTACATACCAGAGTACCGGAGGGGTTACCGGAACCCCCCTCGTATTTATCTCTCGGGTACCCTCCAAGTCAACCCGACTTCCCATCATTCGCGGGTACCCCTCAGGGCCGACCCAATGTCATCATGGTTCTGTGTTAAGTCAAAGTAACCGTGTGTCCAAACACCTGGGGGAAACCTGAGGAATCACCCTTGATGGATTCCACCTAATGTAGTCATCAAGGTGAACTTAGGAGGAATCACCCTCGAGGTTCACACTTGAGGTGTTGTACGACGGCGTTGTTATCGGGAGTGGTGAAGGAGGAATCACCCTCAAGGACCACGACCGAATAGCTACTCTACAGAGTTAACATCAGAAGTGCTAAACGAGGTATCACCCTCGGCACTCGATAGTAACGTTGCAGTGTCGTACAACTAAGGGGATGATGTGCGGTGCTGGGGCCTGGTCGTCGAGTCTTTCGATGATCCAGCGGGGCAACTGGGACACGTGGGGTCACTAGGGTTCACTAACCAGCCTATTCTAAGCAGTTTAGGATAACCAGGTAATTATCAAAAGCAGGTTACAAAGTCAGGTCATGCATCAGAATAGGTAAAGCAGTAACAACAGCAATTCTAATGCAAGCACAAGAGAGAAGAGAATAGGCGATATAGGCATGCTCAAGGGGGGGGGGGTGCTTGCCTGGTTGCTCGGCGACAAAGGCAGGGTCATCAACGATGTAGTCGGTCTCCGAAGCTGCGTCGGTCTCGGGAACTGCGCCGGTACCGGGGTCTACCGAGAGAGAAGAGGGGGAGGAAACAGATAAATACACAGCAAACATATGCAACACAGAGCATGCTATGCTAACATGCAGTGCAGGGTTGCCTAAAGACATGTCTAAATTATATTAGTTATTTTAGGATTAAAGTTGGATTTATTAACTGGTATATATGCACTATTCATCTACCAGAAACAGGCTAAAAGTTGTGGGTTCACCTCCGTAGAGTGTCCCGACACGGAAACAGCTAGCACGGTAGGATTCGTCTTGTCGTTCTGATCAACTTTCATGTAGAAAGTTTTTCGATCCGAGCTACGGTTTAATTTCTATGAATTTTCAAAGATTAAATCATTTTCTAGAATTATTTTATATTAACAGAAAAGGTTTATTACATCAGCATGATGTCACAGTGACATCAGCAGTCAACAGCCGCGCTGACCAGGTCAAACCTGACCAGTGGGGCCCACATGTCATAGACAGAGGGCTAACAGAGTTTTATTCTAACTAAAGAGAGTTAATTAGCTACTGGACCCCACCTGTCAGTGTCTCATTAAACTAACTAATTGATTTTAATAATAAAAACATTTTAGTTAAACTAATTATGCGGTGGGGCCCGCATGTCAGCGTCACTGGGCTGCCCAGTCAGCACGTTGACTGGGTCAACCAATCAAGGGGCCCGTGGGGCCCGCTGGCAGTGACCAAGGGGTGGCCCCAGGAGTGCCACGTTGGTGGCGGCCGGCGGCTGAACGCCGGCGACCGAAAACACGGCGGAGGCGCTTGGGACCTCGCCGGAAAACGGCTATAGGGCACGGGGAAGGGCGTGGCTAGGCTCAGTCGAACGGCCACTCGACCGCGCGTCGAGTGGTGGTGGTGGCATCGCCGGACCTGGCCGGGAACGTTGCCGGCGATGAGGTCCGCGGCGGGGTGGTTTCGGACGTCGACGAAATTGGTGTTGCAGCGCGCTACGGCTCGAGCCAGAGGGCTAGGCACGTTCTACGTGTTGCGGTGAAGCTACTGGACGGACGCCCGTGACCATTTGGTCACCGAAGCCTCGCCAACGATGAGGCGGGCGGCGGAGCGTTCGGGTTCTCGATGGGAACGATGCTAGGGTGCTCAGGGGAGCGCGTGCGCGTGCTCATTGTGCTCCTGGGAGCACGAGGAGCACGACGGTGTGCTCAGGCGAGCATGACAGTGGCTGTGGCGACGGCGGCGAGGTGCTCGGCGGCGGCGGGTACGGCCATGGCGGAGATGCTGGCTAGCGAGCTTGCGGCAAACGAAGAGGAGAGGAAGGGGGGAGCTCACCGTGGAGGCACACGAGGGCCCGGTGACAGCTTAGTAGCAGCAGTGGTGCTGGAGCGGACGAAGATCGCCGGCGACCGAAGCAAAGGGGGCGGCCCGATTCGCGTGCTGCAGTGGCTTCTGGCTGGCGTTCAAGGGCGCAGACGACATGGTCGAAGACGAGGAACAGGATGGCGAGGCGGGTAGACGTCGCTGGCCACGGGAACGATGGCGAGCGACGATGGATCCGCTCGATGGAGCTCACGTGCGAGCGAGAAAGCGAGGGAGAGAAGGGGGAAAGTGGCGAGCGAGGTGAGGGGGAATGGCCAGGGGGGAGGGATGGCTCGGCCTTATCCTCCCCGTGTCGGTGGGCGTCGCGGTGTCGCCGGCTGGGCGGTGCGCGCGCGCCCAGCCACGGCGCAAGCGACACTGCGATAGAGAGAGAAGAGAGAAGGGAGAAGGGCCGGCTGGGCTGGGCCAGGTGCACTGTGCACTTAGGCCCAGTCGGTTTAGGCCTTTCGTTTTTCTTTTTCAGAGATGGTTTTGAATTAAAATGAGCTGCCAAATGATTTTGTACAAATGTGAAACTTGGTCACATAAATACAATGGAATATTTTGCACTGCCACATAAAGTTTGGGCAATTTTGGAATTCATTTGAATTTTTCATAAATAGGATAGCATTTAAAAATGTTGAATTGGTGCTGTTATAATTGCTAATGCTCATCTTTGCACAAAAGTGATGTTGTGTTCCTTAACAAATAATTGTTATGGAATTTTTGTCAAATGATGAAGATTTTTCTAGCAAGTTTTGAGCAACTTGGAATTTCACTTTGAATTTGAATAGAATTCAGAGAAGGAATTTTAAATGAGATATTATCCCAACATGATTATCATTGCAAATCACAGTAGCTTAGCATCATCATGATGGATTACTGTAGCACCATTACATAGGGGTGTTACAATTCTCCTCCTCTAAAAGAAATTCTCATCCCGAGAATTCAGGAGGTAGAAGAAAACAGGTCGGGGTATTCTTCCCGAAGATGATCCTCGCGTTCCCAAGTGGCTTCATCTTCTGTATGATTCGACCACTGCACCTTCAGGAACTTGGTCATCTTCGGACGGGTCTGACGTTCAGCGTGATCGAGAATGCGCATCGGATGCTCCTTATAAGAAAGATCATCATGCAATTCGAGCATCTCGTGATCCACTGGTCGGTGCGGAGACTCCTTGAAGCAACGATGAAGTTGCGACACATGGAATACGTCGTGGATATGAGAGAATTGCGGCGGCAACTCCAATTTATATGCCACCTGACCACATCTTGCAACAATGCGGAAAGGACCAATGTAGCATGGGGCTAACTTGCCCTTAATTCTGAAACGGTGAGTGCCCTTCATAGGGGTGACACGAAGATAGGCTTGATCACCAGGTTGATAGGTCAAGCCCCATCGCTTCCGATCATAATTGCTCTTCTGACGGTCCTGAGCCGCCTTCAGTTTTTCTCGAACGATACGAACTTGCTCTTCGGCGTGTTGGATAATGTCTGGACCCACAAGTGGTCGTTCCCCAATTTCTGACCAATTCAGAGGGGTTTGACACTTTCATCCATAAAGTACTTCGAAGGGGGCCATTTTCAAGCTGGCTTGATAGCTGTTGTTATAAGAGAATTCGGCATAAGGAAGAGATTCTTCCCACTTCTTACCGAAAGAAATAACACAAACCCGAAGCATGTCTTCAAGCACTTGATTGACTCGCTCGACTTGGCCTTGGGATTGGGGGTGATAAACTGAACTCCAGGTAATATTAGTTCCCATAGCTTCTTGGAAACTTTCCCAGAACTTTGAGGTAAAAAGACCGCCACGGTCCGAACTGATCTCTTTCGGAATACCATGGAGTGAAACAATTCTGGAGATATACAACTCTGCTAACTGACTAGCAATGATAGTCTCCTTGACAGGCAGAAAGTGTGCAACCTTAGAGAGTTGGTCGACGACGACAAGAATAGCATCGTGACCCTTCTCTGACTTGGGAAGGCCAGTAATGAAATCCATTTGCACTTTATCCCATTTCCATAAAGGAATAGGTAATGGTTGCAGAATTCCAGCAGGCTTCTAATGTTCTGCTTTAACGCGACAGCAAACGTCACATTCAACAACGTATCGAGCAATACCCTGCTTCATTTTGGACCACCAGTATCTTTGACAGAGATCACGATACATCTTGTTACTACCCGGATGAATAGACAGTGGTGTATCACGTGCCTCCTTCGTGACCTTGTCAGTCATAAGCTCGAAGCGAGGTACCACAATGCGGTCTCTGAAATACAAGGTTCCATCTTGATTCAGCGAGAAATCCCTGTACTTTTCCAGGTGAAGATCTTTCTTCATCAGATCAACTTCAGCATCTTTAGCTTGCACATTCTTAACAGCTTTCTCAAGATCTGGCTGTATCACAAGGTTACTAAGAGAACCCTGTGGAACAATACGCATATTCAGATTGCGCAATTCTTCATAAAGATGAGGTTGAGCTCGCTTAACCATGAGGTTGTTACAATAGGACTTGCGGCTTAAGGCATCAGCCATGACATTAGCCTTGCCAGGGGTATATGAAATACCACAGTCATACTCCGTAATTGTTTCCAACCATCACTGTTGGTGGAGATTGAGATCCGGCTGAGTAAACAAATACTTCAGACTTTGATGATCAATATATATCTCACATCGATTACCAAGAAGGTAGTGTCACCACTGCTTCAATGCATAAATCACTGCAGCAAGTTCAAGATCATGCACTAGATAGTTTTCTTCATGTGGACGCAATTGACGCGAAGCATACGCAATTACTCTTCGTTCTTGCATTAGGACACAGCCTAATCCTTGACGAGAGGCGTCACAATAAATCACAAAGTCCTTGCAAGAATCCGGAGGAGCAAGCACTGGAGCAGAAGTTAGCTTGTCCTTGAGGGTCTAGAAACTTTCCTGACATTTTTCTGTCCACTCAAACTTAACACCTTTGTGAAGCAGGTTAGTCAGAGGTTTAGCAATCTTGGAAAAGTTCTCGACAAATCAACAGCAATAGCTTGCGAGGCCGAGAAAACTTCTCACTTGCTTGACGCTCTTCGGCGGAGTCCAGTCAAGAATAGCCTGAACTCGTTCTGGGTTAACAGCAATTCCATCCTTGGAAATCACATGACCAAGGTAGGTTACTTCAGAAAGCCAGAATTCACATTTGGAGTATTTGGCATACAACTGGTGTTTACGAAGCCTTTCCTGAACAAGACGAAGGTGTTCAGCGTGTTCTTCCTTATTCTTCGAATATACCAGAATATCATCTAGATATACCACGACGAACTTGTCGAGGTAATCCATGAAGATGTAATTCATCAGGCGGAAGAACATAGCTGGAGCATTTGTTAAGCCAAATGACATGACAGTGTACTCATAAGAGCCGTAGCGAGTAACAAATGCAGTCTTGGGAATATCCTCTTCGCAGACACGGATCTGGTGATAACCCAACCTCAAGTCTAGTTTAGAGAACACCGATGATCCAGCAAGTTGATCATACAGATCATTGATCCTAGGAAGCGGATACTTATTCTGAATGGTTGCCTGGTTGATAGGACGGTAATCTTGAACCAACCTATTCGTACCATCTTTCTTTTTGACAAAGAGAGAAGGTGCTCCCCAGGCAGAGGAACTTGGACGGATAAAGCCTTTGCGGAGTGATTTGTCGATTTCCTCCTTAAGCTCTAGAAGTTCATGCGGTGGCATCTTATAAGGACGCTTCGCAATGGGAGTTGTGCCTGGCTTCAAGTCGATGGCAAACTCGACAGCTCTAACAGGAGGTATCCCTGGAAGTTCTTCTGGAAAAACATCCTGGAAGTCTCGAACGACTGGAATGTTTTCGATCCCCTCAAGCAGAGAAGCATTTAACGCATTTAGAGCGTATATTAGGGCCTCGGCATTTTGAGTGATATGATCATGATAATGTACTAGCTCATCTGATGGGTGCAGAAGATGAACAACTTTAGTGGCACAATTGATTGAGGCGTAATGAACCTTTAACCAATCCATTCCCAAAATAAGATCAATTTTGGAAGATTTCAGGATAATGGGGAATGCCTGAAAATTCCTCTCTTCAATCTCAATAGTGACTTTGGGGCTGAACAAGGAGGCTTGGCACTGGCCCGCGGGAGTGTTTACCGCTAACGGATGGTGCATCTTTTCATATTTAATGCCATGCATGAATGCAAAATCTTCCGACATGAATGAATGCGATGCTCCTGAATCAAATAAAACAGAAGCTAGTACGGAATTAACGAGTAGTGTACCCATCATAGTTTCTGGTTGATTGTGCGCTTCAGCCATGTTGACGTGATAAGCCTGCCCACGACCAAAAGAAGGCCTGGCATTATTGTTGCGCTGCTGAAAAATTCCACGGCCATTACCAAGGCCAGCAGGAGGAAGGACCAGCTGATTCTGACCCTATGAGCAGTCTCTGGCACGGTGACCCGGATGGCCATACTTGAAGCAGAGCCCACTGTCTGGACGGATTGCAGGAGCTCGAGGCGGTGCAGCTCGCAGAGGCTACCTCGGTGGTGGAGGAGGCAGACGTGGTGCAGCATAAGCAGGACGATACACGGGAGCGGTTGGACGATACATGCTCTGAGGGATCCATATGCGGCGCTTCTGTGAAGACGAGCCCGAAGATGAGCCAACATCACGATAGCGCTTCTGTGACTCCTTGTGCTTGATCTGAGCGGTCTCAACCAGAATAGCCTTGTTCACAAGGGTAGCAAAGTCGGTGAAGTCTTGTGCAGCAAGTGCAAGCTCGATGTCTGGGTGGAGTCCATTACGGAATTTCTCCTGCCTATGAGCATCCGTGTTGATGTCTTCTTCAGCATAGCGGGATAGGTCAAGGAATTCCCGCTGATAGGCTTCGACGGTCTTGTTGCCCTGAATGAGGTTGCGGAACTGGGTTTTTATCCGGTCCATGATTCCCTGAGGAATATATCGTGCACGAAAAGCAGCCTGGAACTCAGGCCATGTAACGGTTGTTCCAGCAGGCAGTGTACGCTTGTGTGTGTCCCACCATTAAGCAGCAGGACCCTTTAAGAAAAAGGATGCGAAGGTGACAAAGTTGGCAGGGGAAACATTTGCAGACTCCATCTCGTGAGTGATGTCGCGAATCCAGTCATCAGCATCCAGTGGCTTATCAGATTTGCGGAACTGAGTGGAGTTAAGACGCACAAATTCCGACAGAGTTATTGAAGCAGGGTTCTGGTTGTTCTGATGCGGGAACTGAACCATAATCCCAGTCATGAACTGACGGTTGAGCTCAAATTGTTGCATCATAGCTGCCATATAATCTGGCGGTGGTGGGTGTTCAGGGGCACAACCACGACCACCTGGTCTAACCATCCTGCTAAGTATCAACAGGGGTAGTTTAGTAAAAGCAATTGCGAGTGTTTAGCGACAAGCATGATGTAACACGACGATAATTAAGCAGTGTAATAGATACTTAACAGTAGTCAATTAAGACGTACAGATCCATACATAGAGTCGGTTACATGCGGACAGCATAACGGCCCAAATTTAAAAGCTAGACATGCTAGGCGGCACGCAGGCACGCGGTAAGGAAATACACAACGAGACATAGCAAAGGCTACATCAACGTCGGAGAAAACTGCTGGAGCGAGGAATCTGCAAGTGACAACACAGGGTGCCCTCGATAAAAGGATCCTGCAAGCAGAACCAGGCCCACAATCTTGAAGAAAGGGGGGGGGTAATTTCAGAACTCCGGGTGGATATGATCACGAGAACCTAATGTTGGAGTTAGTAAAATTTTAACCTGAAAGGAAGAGAGATCAGAGTCCCAGAGTATAGACGAGGAATAAAAGATCCTAATACCACCCAATTGGCGACGTGGGCCCGTAAGCCACACAGCCAAGTTAGTAAAACGGTTTTGGACGGCTAGACTCAGCTTCGGCCAAGGAGTTGGAAAGGGGGATTCCTACAGGTAGTCGGCTCTGATACCAACCTGTGATGCCCCCGGCTTAATCATGCACTAATCATACATGCAAATGCACATGATTAAGCCTAAGGACTCACTTGAAGGAATCACAACACAACTCTAAAACATAAATAAAGTCATACAAGCTTTATATTACAAGCCAGGGCCTCGAGAGCTCGAATACATAAGCTCACTTACAAGCGTCGGCGGAAGCATCAGATATCTGAGTACAGATATAAAAGATAAAACAGATAGGCCTTTAGAACGCGAGGCAATAGAAAACACTACGATCGAAAAGGCGCAGGCCTCCTGGCTGGGACCCTCCGAACCTACTCCTAGTCGTCAGCCAACTCGTAGTAGTAACCACCCTCGTGGTAGTAGTAGTGATCGTCGACAGGGGGAGCTGGCTCCGGGCTCCGTCATCTGGTTGCATCAAACAGATATGGGGAGAAAGAGGAAGCAAAGCAATCGTGAGTACTCATCTGAAGTACTCAGCAAGCAAGGATCTACACTACATATGCAACATTATCAAAGAAAGGCTGTATATGTGGACTGGGCTGCAGAAATGCCAGAATAGAGAGAAGGCCTAGTCCTATCGAAGACTAGCATCTTCAGCGGTCTTGCAGCATTAGAAGAGTGTAGATTAGTACAATATAAAGTAGTAGTAGCAATAAGTATCAACCTCGGCCAGAGATCCTTCCTCGACTTCCTGCGAGAAAGCGATCCCAGAGCCCTAATATCCATTTCTCATCATTAAGTTCTAGTTGTATCGATCGGGATACAACTCCGAGCGTCCGTTACCAAGGATCCGGCTATGCATAGATTAGTTCTTCCCTGCAGGGGTGCACCAACTTACCCACCACGCTCGATTAACTCCGGCCGGACACACTTTTCTGGCTCTTGCCCGGCCTCGGCCAAACGATACGCCGCAACCCGACCAAAACTTAACAGAGAGGTCAGCATGCCGGACTAAACCTATGCTCCCAGGGGTCTTGGGCCATCGCCCCGGACGCTCCTGCATGTTGCGAACGCGGCCGGTGAGCAGACCTAGCCCCCCTTATACAAGTGCAGGGTGTTACCAGTCCAACCCAGCACGCGCCGCTCAGTCGCTGACCTCTATTAAGCTTCAGCTGATACATACGATGCAGAGTGCCCATAACTTATCCCACATGATGGTTAGTGCTATCGGGCCAGAGGCCCACTCGGATCAAATATCCAAATCATTAGTGTGTTGGTAGCGTGCGGTAACGAGCAGAGACTCACGATGGATGTGACCTTGTTGCCTTGTCTCGAGGACTTGCGGCAAGGGCTAAGAATGCCCGGCCACGCCTCGTATTTCTCTCAGGTACCCTCCAGGTCAACCCGACTTCCCATCATTCGCGGGTACCCCTCAGGGCCGACCCGATGTCATCATGGTTCTGTGTTAAGTCAAAGTAACCGTGTGTCCAAACACCAGGGGGAAACCTGAGGAATCACCCTCGATGGATTCCACCTAATGTAGTCATTAAGGTGAACTTAGGTGGAATCATCCTCGAGGTTCACACTTGAGGTGTTGTACGACGGTGTCGTTATCGGGAGTGGTGAAGGAGGGATCACCCTCGAGGACCACGACCGAATAGCTACTCTACAGAGTTAACATCAGAAGTGCTAAACGAGGAATCACCCTCGGCACTCGATAGTAACGCTGTAGTGTCGTACAACTAAGGGGGTGATGTGCGGTGCTGGGGCCTGGTCGTCGAGTCTTCTGATGATCCAGCGGGGCAACTGGGACAAGTGGGGTCACTGGGATTCACTAACCAGCCTATTCTAAGCAGTTTAGGATAAGCAGGTAATTATCAAAAGCAGGTTACAAAATCAGGTCATGCATCAGAATAGGTAAAGCAGTAACAGCATCAATTCTAATGCAAGCAGAAGAGAGAAGAGAATAGGCGATATAGGCATGCTCAAGCGGGGGGGGGGGGGGCTTGCCTGGTTGTTCGGCGGCAAAGGCAGGGTCGTCAATGGTGTTGTCGGTCTCCGGAGCTGCGTCGGTCTGGGGAATTGCGCCGGTACCGGGGTCTACCGAGTGAGAAGAGGGGGAGGAAACAGATAAATACACAGCAAACATATGCAACACAGAGCATGCTATGCTAATGTGCAGTGCGGGGTTGCCTAAAGACATGTCTAAATTATATTAGTTATTTTAGGATTAAAGTTGGATTTATTAACCGGTATATCTGCACTATTCATCTACCGGAAACATGCTAAAAGTTGCGGGTTCACCTCCGTAGAGGGTCCCGACACGGAAACAGCTAGCACGATTGGATTCGTCTCGTCGTTCTGATCAACTTTCATGTAGATTTCTACGAATTTTCAAAGATTAAATCATTTTCTGGAATTATTTTAAATTAACAGAAAAGTTTTATTGCGTCAGCATGATGTCACAGTGACATCAGCAGTCAACAGCCGCGCTGACCAGGTCAAACCTGACCAGTGGGGCCCACATGTCATAGACAGAGGGGCTAACAGAGTTTTATTTTAACTAAACAGAGTTAATTAGCTACTGGACCCCACCTGTCAGTGTCTCATTAAACTAACTAATTGATTTTAATTATAAAAATGTTTTAGTTAAACTAATATGCGGTGGGGCCCACATGTCAGCGTCACTGGGTTGCCCAGTCAGCACGTTGACTCAGTCAACCCAGTCAAAGGGGCCCGTGGGGCCCGCTGGCAGCGACCCAGGGGTGGCCCCAGGTGTGCCACGTCGGCGGCGGCCGGCGGCTGAACGCCGGCGACCGAAAACATGGCGGAGGCGCTCGGGACCTCGCCGGAAAACGTCTACAGGGCACGGGGAAGGGCGCGGCTAGGCTCAGTCGAACGGCCACTCGACCGCGCGTCGAGTGGTGGTGGTGGCATCGCCGGACCTGGCCGGGAACATCGCCGGCGATGAGGTCCGCGGCGGGGTGGTTTCGGGCGTCGACGAAATCGGTGTTGTAGAGCGCTATGGCTCGAGCCTGAGGGCTAGGCATGATCTACGCATTGCGGTGAAGCTACTGGACGCACGCCCGTGGCCATTTGGTCACCGAAGCCTCGCCGGCGATGAGGCGGGCGGCGGAGCGTTCGGGTTCTCGATGGGAACGATGCTAGGGAGCTCGGCGGAGCGCGTGCACCTGCTCGTTGTGCTCCTGGGAGCACGACGAGCATGGCGGTGTGCTCAGGCGAGCGTGACAGTGGCTGTGGCCACGGCGGCGAGGTGCTCGGCGGCGGCGGGTACGGCCATGGCGGAGATGCTGGCTAGCGAGCTCGCACGGCGAACGGAGAGGAGAGGAAAGGGGAGGAGCTCACCGTGGAGGCGCACGAGGGCCCGGTGACAGCTTAGTAGCAGCAGCGGTGCCGGAGCGGACGAAGATCGCCGGCGACCGAAGCAAAGGGGGCGGCCCGATTCGCGTGCTGCAGTGGCTCCCGGCTGGCGTTCGAGGGCGCAGACGACATGGTCGAAGACGAGGAACATGATGGCGAGGCGGGTAGACGTCGCTGGCCACGGGAACGACGGCGAGCGGCGACGGATCCGCTCGGTGGAGCTCGCGTGCGAGCGAGAGAGCGAGGGAGAGAAGGGGGAAAGTGGCGAGCGATGTGAGGGCGAATGGCCAGGGGCGAGGCATGGCTCGGCCTTATCCTCCCCGCGTCGGTGGGCGTCGCGGTGTCGCCGGCTGGGCGGTGCGCGCGCGCCCAGCCACGGCGCAGGCGACACGGTGATAGAGAGAGAAGAGAGAAGGGAGAAGGGCCGGCTGGGCTGGGCCAGGTGCACTGTGCACTTAGGCCCAGTCGGTTTAGGCCTTTCGTTTTTCTTTTTCAGAGATGGTTTTGAATTAAAATGAGCTGCCAAATGATTTTGTACAAATGTGAAACTTGGTCATATAAATACAATGGAATATTTTGCACTGCCACATAAAGTTTGGGCAATTTTGGAATTCACTTGAATTTTTCATAAATAGGATAGCATTTAAAAATGCTGAATTGGTGCTGTTATAATTGCTAATGCTCATCTTTGCACAAAAGTGATGTTGTGTTCCTTAACAAATAATTGTTATGGAATTTTTGTCAAATGATGAAGATTTTTCTAGCAAGTTTTGAGCAACTTGGAATTTCACTTTGAATTTGAATAGAATTCAGAGAAGGAATTTGAAATGAGATATTATCCCAACATGATTATCATTGCAAATCACAATAGCTTAGCATCATCATGATGGATTACTGTAGCACAATTACATAGGGGTGTTACACTCTATGCCTCCTCGGATGCAGTCCGGCGTTGGAGCTCGGCTGCAAGACACCTTGGATGCAGTCCGGCGTTGGAGCTCGGATGCAAAGAGGGCACCGCCGCACTGGAAACACTTCGAACTCGAGGTGTGGCGTAAACATAACAAGGCATTGATAAAGGCTGAGAATTTAAAAGGGCTCCTCGGATACCCGACGTGTGAACTCTTCGGATACACTTCGGCGATCCTCAAGATCGGAGATGGGAAGATTTATTGAACCAATTTTCAAGACCGACGGTCGAAGACGAAGAACTATTCGGAAGAACCGAGGAGCGTCCCCAACTTGAAGACCAGTTCAGGGGGCTACTAACGGTGTCAAGGACTAGGGGGTACACACCACGTCGTCTCCCGACCAGTGGATCGGGCCGAGGACCCCCATGGCGGTTCATTCATGGGCCACTTCGGGCAGCCCATGACGCATACAAGACTCCACAAGACTTGGCGCACAAGACGAGGACTCTTCTAAACCCTAGGCCTCCGGTGCATTATATAAACCGAGGCCAAGCTAGTCAATAGATGATCTCATATTCATTACAATAATCTCGTGGTAGATACCTGTACTCTGTACTATCCCCATATCAATACAATCAAAAGCAGGACGTAGGGTATTATCTCTTCGAGAGAGCTCGAACCTGGGTAAAATCATGTGTCCATATTACCATCGCTCCAAGACGCCTAACTTCGGACCCCTACTACGAGATATGCCGGATTTAGAACCGACAGCGCCCCTTTGGGGGGCGGGGGGGGGGGGCAAATGGCGGCCATTGGTGGGGGCCGCCGCCCCCATGGCAAGGGCACCCATAGGAGAGGGAGGGCCCCCTTTAGGGGCAACCATTGTTTGACGCGGGGGGAGGGGGGAGGGGGCTTGGGGTTGCCTCCTTCCATGCCCCCTCCTCTTCTCCATCTATAAATAGAGGAGCAGGGCAGCCATCCAAAGACACAATTGGTACACCATTTCGGCATGCAATGATCTGCCTTCTCCTCTGCCCAAGGCAGCTCCACCCCTCCCTAGTCTGCGGCGATGGTTAGTTCTGGATGACGAAGCCTACCGGATCGGTGACACCGTATGCGTGCAACCCGGTAGAGAATCGGCTTTCGAATTTTTTTCGAGGGAGAAAATTCTCGTGGTTGGGAGGTTGAAATCCTAGCTGCGGGAATCTGCGCCAATTATCTCATCAACTCTTCTTCCGCTGCTACTCCGAGTTGGTAACATTCAGATCTAACCTTGTATGCTAGTATGTATGTCGGAATTTTTTTGTTTTCTGCCACGTTACCCTACAATGTTGCCTAGATCTACATACCATGGTGTCTTATTTCATGAAGTGAGTTACTTCTTACAAGTCCATCTAAATATGCTTGAAATGGTGACCAATATGTGACTTCTTACTAGTTTCATCTAAATATGCACTGAAATGTCTCCACAAATATGTTTCTTCTTACTTGTTGCCTACCATGGCGCCCAATATGGCTTACTACTGAAATGATTCTATACATGACATTGTAAGGAAACAATTCTAAATATGCTAAGTAGAGGGAAAAAATATAATGCAAACTTGAGAATCTTAAGAAATATTGGAAACATCGAAGACACTAGATCTAGATAGTATCATGGAAGATGATAGAAATGACCCATGGATATAGTAGATAGAAATGACCCAAGAATCGGGTGGGTTACAGCAAGGTCACCTCAGTATTTGGAAGCCTCGATATTCCAAAAACTTCAAGAGGTACTTAGATGAAGTTCTCAACACTATTTTTGTTGCAATCGCTTTGGTTTTTCAGTTTTCACTGTATCACTACTAGGAAATGGCTTATAGGTTCACTCACATTAGTGACCGGCGCAACTAGCGCCTGCCACTGGTAATCTGAAAATTACGTGGGCGCAAAAAGCCGCCCCACCTCCCAACCCCCCCCCCCCCCCCCCCCCCCCCACGCGGAACAGAGTCCCCGGGTCCCACCGCCTTCGCCGCCGATTCCGGCGGCGCGCAGCTCCGTCTCCCCTTCGACAAGCTTCGCCCTTTGCGTCCTGAACCGGCCACCCCGACCCTCCCTCGACGCCTAGGTTTCAGCCTCTACGTCGCCGGTGTGGCTCCGGCTACCCTGAATGGCGTGATCCGCCACAACCCCCACAGCGACCTCGATTGATCTGCGGCGCAGCAGCCAGGGCCAGCTTCTCCAACCTCCAGCAACTCTATGGTGCGGTGGGCTCTCCCTCCCCTCGATCCAAATCCCCTTCTTCCTTCTCTCCTAATCCCCTCGTTTTTCTCTTGCTGGATTTGATCTGTAGCAGCAGCCGCCCTCCACAGACGACGGCCAGGACCGAGCCATGGAGCAGCTGCACTCACCTGCAACATCACCAACTCACCCGATGCAGGGAGAGGAGGACGACGCCCGCCATGGAGCACCAACTAGCACTCAAGGTCCCTTCCCATCCACGCCTCCCTATTTTTATCTTTCCAAAAAATAGTAGTTAGTGGATGCTCTTCAGCCACGGGCACACATGGATCTCCATAGGTAAGATGTTGATTCTAAGCCATGCAATGATTATTTCTTACGCAGCATACTTCAAACATTGAAGTTCGATACTACTAACATTTACTTCAAACTTCTGGACATTATTCGTTCATTGCTCTTAGGGAAATTTGAAGTAAATGCTAACATAAATTTAAGTACTATCTTTTTCATGAGTGTTTGTCCAGTTTTGGAATTGACTGGTTGGTCATTTGACTAAATTTTCATGAGTGTTTGTCCATGAAATCGACATCTAGCAGGGTACCAAAGTGAGGCTGTGCAGTTCATTGTATATGCAGTCTACTAGTAGCATTGTATATGCAGCTTTGAACCATAACATAGTGTAACATATATGCAGATCCTTGCCTGTAGAAAATTATGTTCAGGTAACATATATGCAGACCCTTGCCTGTAGAATTATGTTCAGGTTCAGGCTTTCAACTAAGCAGTAGTACTATTACTAGCATGCAATCACACATCACGTGCACAACCACCCCCCGCGCGCGCGCGCACACACCATACTGTCTTTTTTCTTTTCTTTTTTTTCACGAATACGCTCGAGGGCGTATCTTTGCATTGATAGGGTAGAATAAGAATACAGAGGTGTCTGGCTCGCCTAAACGTACACAAGCTGGCGTTTAGGGTAGAGCAGTTTGAGCAGGGGAGGGGGGATGCTCAGCCCCGGTACATAATGATCAGGTTACAGGAATTATGCGTGCTAACCCTTTGGTGCCGGCGTGAGCCCAGAGACGCGCCTCATCCTTAATGCAGAGAGAGAGTTCGCTCGGTAGAGGGCTGCACGTTGTCGAAGACAGCAGCTTTGCGATGCTTCCAAAGGACCAAGCGACAGGGAGATGAGGGAGTTGACACCCTTCCGCAGCCCGGCCGGGGTGGATTCGGCGACCGAGCCACCAACCAAAGAAGCTCACCGTGCTGCTCGGTGTATGGATTGGCAGTCGGCACCAGGAGAGGATCTCGTCCACGTGATGCGAGTGAAGACACACTAGGCGAGGATGTGGTCCAGAGTTCGTCTCTCTTGGGAGTCAAAGTACACAGAGAGGGTCATGCGGCAAACCATGCCTCGTTGTGCCGTCGGCGGTCCAGCACCGGTTAGTGATGCTAGCCTGAGAACACCTTCGTGTTGAGGGGAGCCCAGCTTCTCCAGATCACCGCCATGCAGGGGGTGTCGTGGATCCCAGAAAGAGAGCTTTGTAGGCCGAGTTGGCAGAATAGGTCCATTGAAGTCCACTCCACGAATCTTGTCTGGATCGGAAGAGAGCTGGACACGCTGCAACCGCTGCCAGAGATCAAAGTACTGGACAGTGGCCGCCGGGCTCAGGCTCCCATGATGTCACGGATCCAGCTTGTTGGGCCATCCCCTCACAGACGAGTCTGCTGCGGCGCCCGCACGTGGCCCCAGGGGTATAAGAGCAGGGGCGATCTAGGGGATTGGTTGGCCCTCGAGCCAGTGGTCAGCCCAAAAGCGACAAGTCTGGCCATCCCAAATAGCCCATGAGGTAGAGGCACGAAAGAACTGCGTTGTCTCGCCATCGGGAGGTACTGTAGATGGCCCATGGTCGCGGGGGTCAGTGCTTGCAGCCAGAGCCAATGGGAGCGCAGGGCAATGCCAGTCCGGTGCAGATCGCAGACGGCGAGGCCGCCAAACTCCAGAGGGCGACAGACTTGGGCCAGGTCACAAGACAAGAACCAGATTTGCATCCTTGCGGACATGACAAAGGAAATCGCGCACCGATAGCGGTCACCTTCTTGTGGATCGTGGGTTGAGGGCCATCGCCATGATGATATGCACCGGCATTGCAGTTAGTACATGGCGGACCAGAGCTAGCTGCTCACCGTGGGAAGCAAGGACGCCTTCCAGGAAGCCAGCTTCTTGGCGATCCGGTCACACAGCGGCATTAGCGCGATGGTGTGAATCTGTGGATGGAGAGGGGCAGACCAAGGTAGGTGATCAGGAAGATGGTCACTACTACGCAAGAGTAGTGTCGATGGTTTGGGCCACCTCCGTCGACAACGAATTGGCGTGGCCGAGCACTTGAGGAAGTTGGTTCGCAGTCCGGAAGCATCTCCGTAGACGCGGAGGACTCTGCGGATGATGGCCAGCTCAAGGCGCCGGGGTGACAAAAGATGACCACGTCTCGGCAAAGAAGAGAACTCGAGCGGCATGGCGAGCGTGAGAGCCGTTGCAGCATGTCGGCATTCACAGCTGCAGCAGGAGGGAGTTAAGCGGTCAATGACAATGGCGAATAGCATGGGGGACAGCGGTTCGCCCTGCCGCATGCCCTTGCCATGGTCGATCGGGGCCCGGATTCCCGTTGATGAGGACACGGGAGGAGGCCGAGGACACAAGGATGGACACCCACTCGCACCAGCGGCGCCCAAATCCCATGTGTGACAGGGTATCGAGAAGAAAAGGCCAAGCAACCTGTCAAGGCCTTGGCAATGTCAAGCTATAAGAGAAGCCTTGGCGCCTTGAGGTTGTGTACTAGACGAGCTGTTTGTTGAACCAGAGGAAATTATCATGTGCGCTTCTCCCGGAATGAAGGCACTTTGATCCCCCGTTCCCACACTCCTCCCCCGGTCCACTAGCGCCGCCGCCGCCAGGGCCCCGCTCCCCCCCCCTTCGCCGCCGCGGAGGGGGCCCCGCAATCCCGCGCGTGCCCCGTGAAGGTGGCGGCGGGGCGTTTCCCCTCTCTGCGGTGTTGCGCTCGCGCGCTGTCTGCGTCGCCCTGAGCGCGCAAATGCAGGGCTGCGGGAGCGGTGTCAGCGTGGGGAGAGGCCGGATCCTGGCCGGGCTTGGCCGGATCTAGCTTCTCCGCCCTCCGTTGGCCGCCCTCAATGTGGTGTGCGCCCGCGTCGGCGGGCAGTGCTCGGCGGCTCCATGGTGGGGTCGCGGACGTTTGTTGCGGCGGGCGGCATGCGACGGCGAGGTGGGGCTCGGTGGCTCCGTGGTGGGGCTGCGAACTCCGGCGGGCAGCGAGGCTGGATCCCGGGGCGGCGGCACCGGAACGGCGGAGGATGTGTCGGCGGTTGTGGATTCGCGACGGGCGATGCGGCAGCCGCGGTGTTGGACGACCCGTGCAAGACTTTGATGGAGGTTATTGGAACAGATCGGGGTGAAAACCTGCTCTTGGCTGTTGTCAAGGCCGCGATGGCGGCGCTATTTGGTGTCGTTCCCTTTTTGAAGGCATCGTTGTTGAAAAGTTCCAGGCCACTATCGCTACCGTGAAGCTACCGGGGGAAACTCTAGATCAGTATATCGGGTGACGGCGGCATTCTGTGTCATTTCCCCCCTTGGGGGCGTCGTTTTTGGAGGTGTACACGGGCTCGAGGGACCAGTGGGCAGCATCTTTGTGGAGCGGGCTTCATCCTACACATTGAGGGTGGCGTATCTCGGCGGCGTGGCTTAGTGAGACTCGGCGTCCGATGTGTGGCGACGGACTCGTCGCGCAGGAGGCGCGACGTTGTCTGGCGTCATGGTGACGTCGATGGCAGAGGCCTGACAAGGTAGGCCACAATTCTGCTCTGAGGATGGATCGATGGAAGATGGATTGGACGGCCCTTGCAGGCGTGCGCATGTGGGTGCTCACTGGGAGTGCGCCGGACCGGTGAGCAACTCCGTCCAGCAGTGGCTTATGGGCATCCGGCTTTAGATGTTAGGATTTGGTGCGATGTCGTTTGGTATTAGGCTCGGACATTCGGCACCCCTTCATCAAGGGGATAGAGTAGCGACAGGCGTGTCAAGATGGTGGCTTCAGTTATTGATGTATTACCTTTGTAAGGTCTTTGTGAATAATTAATAAAATGACTGCATGCATCGTCCAGATGCAGAGGCCGGGGGTACATCCTCCTTTTCAAAAAAAAAATCTGAGGGGCAATACGGAGGGATAGGACTTTTGCAAACAGCTTTGCCACAATGTGGATCAAGCTAATGGGGTGGTAGTCCTCCAACGTCGATGCATCGGCCATCTTGGGTAGCAACACGATGGAACGTTCAAGAGAAGCAAGGCCTAGGTACGCGCGCTTGAGCCGCCTACGCAGCCAAGCCTCGGCCGGTGACAAAGCGCGGCTGTCTTGCGCCACGTCGAGGCGATAGATGAGCTCGTGAGATGTGAAGAGCTGAGAGGAAATGTTGCCATGGTACGGGAACCCAGCGTTGAGACGTCGCGCGGTGATCTTGAGCTGAGGCAATGAAGTCACCGGAAGGGGTCGGGGTTGGCGGGCAACCGAGTTCCCACGCCCGTCGACAGTTTGCATGAAACCATCAAGCTTCGGCCAAAAATGCTCGAAGTGAAAGTGACACTTGCCGGGGGGGGAGGACAATCGACGACGAGGGGGGAGTGGTCCGAAGCCGCCGAAGCCAGGCAGCGCAGCAAGTGCTGGGGGTGAGCCGACTCCCATGATGGAGTGCAAAGTACCCTGTCAATCCGGACGAGGGTTGGGTTCTCCTGCTCATTCGACCACGTATATCGCCACCCATGCAAATATATGTCGCGGAGGGCATGATCGGAGATGAACCGCCCGAATCTACTCATCATGCGGAAGTTGAGGAGATCATTATTCTTGTCAGCGCTCGAGGAGATCATGTTGAAGTCGCCTCCCAAGAGCCATGATCCGGACATAGTCGCACGGAGATCGTGGAGCACGGCGAGGAAGGCCAATTTGTCAGCCTGGCTCTGCGGGCCATAGACGGCGGTAATCCAGCAAGGGGCGTCTCCAGTGGTAGAAGAAACCACTGCATAGACGTGGTACATGCCGATGGAGGGATTAGACAAGGCTACTAGTGTTGGAAAATTAGGCAAGTTCATGATTAATTCCAGTAAATAATTCATGACTAGAACAGATACTAGCATGCAACAATCTAGCAAACCAGAAGAACAACAAGACATGCATAACAGCAGCGAACACGAAACAATAGCTATAGAGACAGACATGAACAGATGATGTTGGACGTACTGTTCGTTAGCTATTGTGGGTGCGACGGTGTTGATGACGATGTTGGCGACGATTTGCTGCTGACGGCGATGAAGACGACGATGAGTAGCACCGCCCGACTTGGACGAAGAAACGACCCGTGATGACAATTTGAGCAGTCGCGCAGAGCCTTTCCCAAAAACATAATTCGTCCTCTTCCGGTGCAGGATCGCAAGGACGAACGGTTCCGGAGACCTGCTCTCCCACGCGCCGATGCACGCCGGCGTTTGGGATGAAGTAGGCTACGACGGCGACGCAAGTTGTGAGATGAGGCAAAACCCTAGGTGTTTTTCGGTGTGTCTTTGGCCGCAGCCGGTAGCTGTATATATATTAGGACCAGAGGCGGTATTGTGTCGCGAATGACAATCCCAAACCGACTCGGTTCTAATCGTATACTTACCGACAAGAAATCAAAAATTTGTCTGCCAAGACATAAAAAATAAAACGGCAAAAGAAAGCTGCGCCCCTGCAAGAGACGGATCGGATTCGACGGCCATTCACGCGTATGTCGCCGTACGCCCGCCCTGCCACTCCACGGCCTTCCAGGGGCGGGCGGGCGAGCGAGCGCGCGTGCGTGGTCTTTTCCTTTCTCTTCTCACACACCACTTAGAGTGGTGGAGAGAACCCACTATATAAAGAGGTCCAACTCTTCTTCAACTTCCGGGGGTGGGACTAAACTTTAGCACCACCACTTGCCATTTTACACATGGGCTTTGAGATTTCAGAAATTGCTATGGGCCTAGCCCATTAATTCTAACAATCCCCCACCAGATCTCAATACCCATTTAGAGATTTGCCTTCTCTCACCACTTGGTTTAATATACCAGTTTTTTCAGCAGAGACTGTTAAGTTGAACTTCTGCCTAGAACTTTAAGCTACATCCATTCACAACTTGACAATGACTATGCGTTTGATTGCTAGTTTTTGTGGAAACAGGTTTCACTCAAAGTCTTACCAGTACCTACCGCCAGTAGCTACCCCGCGGTTTGGAGCTTATACGTCATACTCCTTGGTCTCGTTCGTGAGCTACTAGAGATCACCCAATCTCATAGACTGCGACGTTTACAGTCAGAACTCATATAGTGTGTTCTTTCAGACTGCTCTGTAGGACAGCATCTTTGCTAATTATAGCCATAGAACCACATTAAGACATGTTTGCCACCTGCCTTATACGCTCTGGCCTTACAGCTCTGAGAGTTTTGCATCTTCACTTAGAGACGGTCATTAGTTATTATCTTCTCAGTTAACCAATAGCTGTTCTTCCAGATTCTAATTCACGGGATCTCCGATCACAAATGTTGGGTTCCTACTATGGTGTAACATCTATGGGTCTCATCCCATCTCCCCGAGCATATCTATCACATTTCGTGATAGTCCCTTGTAAAGGATCTGCCAGGTTTTTGTCTTTTGAATATACGTAACGTATTACTCCGGAGTTTCTCAACTTCCTGACAGACTTCAAACGTCTTTTCACGTGTCTTGATGACTTTCGCATTATCTTTAGAATTGTTTACTTTAGCGATTAACCGTTTGGTTGTCACAATTCATAAGAATAGCCGGTACAGGTTTTTTCACCACACAGGCAATTCCATCAAGAGCTCACCCAGCCATTCTGCCTCAACAGTACTGTGTCTAAAGCAGTTATTCTGCTTCCCTAGTTGACCTCGTCAATATGTTTTACTGCAAGCCCTCCATGACAACTGCGCAACCTCCATAGTTAAATACATACCCACTTGTTGCGTAGAGTACATCAACATCGGAGATCCAGTTTGAATCACTATATCCTTCTAGCACAGCAGGATGCCCTGATATAGAATTCCGAACTCATAGTAACCTCTCGATAGCGCAGACCCTTTCTAGTGCATGCCAATGATCATCACCCGGGTTGGACATGAACCTACTCAGTTTGCTCCAGCAAAAGAGTATCCTGGTCTTGTAGCGCTAGCTAAGTACATGAGTGAACCGCACATTTGAGAGTATCTTAATTGATCTCTTGTTTTTTTTCTTGTATCTTTCTTCTGAGTGTCACACTGGGATCATAAGGTTTGGAGAAGGCTTGCTATCCATAAATCCGAACCGGCTCAAGACCTTCTCAACATAGTGAGATTGCGTTAGAGTATCCCACTCTCATCCTTATAAGTTTGATGTTAGAATTACAGATCGGCTTCTCCCAAATCTTTGATGTCAAAACTTTTTGATAGAAAAGACTTGACTCATTGATCGCATTAATGTTTGTACCAAAGATCAGTATGTCATCCACATACAACACATATATGACACTATTGCCCCCCACCATGGCGATAGTAAGCAACACCTATCAGCCTCGTTAATGAAAATCCTCAGAAAGTCAGAGTTCTTTCAAACTTCTCATGCATTGCTTAGGTGCCTGTTTCAGGCCATACAAGATTTTAACAACCTTGCCAACACTTTTCTCTCTTCACCCTTTACCACAAACCCGTCAGGCTGATCAATAGATTTTCCTCTTCCAACTCTCCATTGAGGAAAGATGTCTTTATACATCCATTTGATGAATGATAAACCATAAGAGGCCCACCAAGGAAGTAACACTCGAATGGTTGGTCATTCTAGCAACGGTGAATTGGTGTCAAAGTAATCTTCGCCTTCTTTCTGAGTGTAGCCCTTGGCCACTATGCTCGCCTTGTACTTTATCAATAGTATCATCAGCTTTAGCTTCTTTTTTGACACCCACTTACAGCCCACAGGTTACACGCAATATGGTCTATCAGTTAGTTCCCAAGTTCCATTAGAAAGAATTGAGTCCATCTCATTATGAACAGCTTTCTTCCAATCCTACATCCGGAGATGCTATGCCTCTGCAATCGTCTTGGATGTGTCGTCCACAAGTATACATGAAATCATCACAAAGGATTTTTGCAATCCTTTATCTCTTGTCCTTATAGAACTTTATTGTTAATCCTTCTCAGACTTCCTCATGTGATTGTTCGAAAATATTCATCAGTGTGTACTAGATTCAGGAATTATCTCAGAAGAAAAATCTAGCAATGCTATGCTATCTTTTATAGGAAATATGTTCTCAAAATGTTTGCACTCACGAGATTCCATTATAGTATCAACATCATATCAGGTACTTCACGATTTACCACTAAAATTCTATAAGCAATGCTCCTGTTGAGCATACCCTAGAAAACACAATCCACTGTCTTTGGTCCAAGTTTGCGTTTCTTAGGAATAGGAATATTGACCTTGCCAAACATCCCAAGTGCGCAATAAGAAAGTGATGGTTTTCTCCCAACCTACTCCTCATAAGGGGTTTTCCTCTCCTTATTTTGTTAGGAACTCTATTCAGACATGACATGAATTCAATAGACCCTCCCCCCACCATGCCTTAGATAACCACAGTGTCTAACATGGCATTCACCAGTCAGTCAATGTACGCTTTTTCCTTTCGGCAACTCCATTTGATTGAGGTAATAGGGAGGTGTCTCCTCATGAATAAATACCATGTTCCTCAACATTCATCAAATACTTTTGGGAAATACTTCCACACGATCGGACCTAAGACGCTTGATCTTTTCTCTCGAGTTGATTTTCAATTCAGCTTTATAGATTTTAAAGAGTAGTCTAATGCTTCATCTTTAGTTTGCAACAAATAAACATAAGCAATCTAGTCGCACTCAATCAAAGTTATGAAATATCTCTTTCCTTCCACCTTTGTCACACACCATTCATCTCACAAAGATCGAATGTATTGAGTTCTAGAGTTGCCAAGTTTCTCTCATCCTCGGCAGCCTTATGAGGTTTTTCGAGTTTGCTTCGATTGCACACACTATGTCACTTAGAACCTTTGGCAACAGTGAAATTCAGAATTAAACTCATACTGGATAGCTGAGACATTACACCAAAATTAATATGACATAAACGAGAGTGCCAAATACTTGCATCATCATTAACACTAGCACAAATTTGGTTTACTGTCTTATTGCAAAAACCTAAAAGGGAAAAGCGGAACAAGCCTCCGCACTCATAGCCTTTGCCTAAATTGTCCAAATCTTGACACGATTACTTTATTACTCTAAAAACTACCTTAAACCCATCTCGACAATAGAGGGAGCCGCTAACTAGATTCTTGTTCTAGTAGTGACATGCTGCCACGTTCCTTAATTGCACAATCTTTCCGAAGTAAACTTCAGATCCACCGTGCCAATGCCACGAACAGAAGCATGTGACCCATTCCCCATTAGGACGGAAGAATCCTTGCGACCTGATAAGAAGAAACAGGGAGACGTCAGCAACACATGAACGTTAGCACCCGAATCAATCCACCATGAAGAGATTGAAATACTGAAAGCACATAGTAAATTACCTACCCCTCAGTATTGCAGCGGTCACCATGTTGACAGTTCTTGGAGCTCGTTTTTCCCTCTGCGGTCTGCAACGTTCAGGGCATTCCTGGAAAAGTGTCCGGGCTTCCCACAGGCGTAGCACTCTAAGCTCAGCCTTGTTTAAACTTCTTCTTCTAAGGTAGTAGTCTTGGTAGGTTGTTGAAACAGGTTTGTTTTTCCCTTTTGTTCTTGTTCTGTGGGTACCTCTGCACCATATTGGCGGTAGGCTTGAACGCTCACCTCCTTTCTCATTAGTGTCTTTAGCCCAGCTTTTTCTTCACACATCAAAGATGCAATCATATTTTCAACTGATATCTCCTGTCTCTTAGTTTCCAGAGTTGTGGCAAAATTCCTCCTGAAAGGAGGCAACTTTGCAATCATGCACCCAGCCAAATTTGTCGGGTAGAACACACTAAGGAGTTCAAGTTCTTTCACAATGCACTGTATCTCATGAGCTGTTCAACCACAGAACGGTTATTCACTATCTTATAGTCATGAAAACTCTCCAATGTACAGTTCACTGCCTGCTCTGTTGCAACCGAATTTGCATTCAGTGCATCCCACATAGTCTTTCCGTCATCTATGTCTACACACTCACCAGACGGTCAGCAAGACACACAATGCCAACCCACAAACATAGTATTGGCTTCCGAATTTTTCTCTGATCTTCGTCAACATTCCCTCTGGAGCACCAACACTAACGTGGAAAACTTTCAGAGCAGTAAGCAGAGCGTGGTCTTCACCTGCCACCTCTTAAAGGCACACGGGTAAATTTATCCGGCCTCAGTGCATCAGCGAATCCACCATAGTTAACTCAGGAATTGCCTACAATTAGGTTTGGATTGTTGGAAAATTAGGCAAGTTTCAGGATTATTCCAGTAAATAATTCATGACTAGAACAGATACTAGCATGCAACAATCTAGCAAACTAGAAGAACAACAAGACATGCATAACAGCAGCGAACACGAAACATAGCTGTAGAGACGACATGAACAGATGATGTTGGACTTACTGTTTGTGGCTATTGTGGGTCGCGACGGTGTTGATGACGATGTTGCGACGATCTGCTGCTGCGGCGATGAAGACGACGATGATAGCACCGCCCGACTTGGCCGGAAGACGACCCATGATGACGAATTTGAGCAGTCGCACAGAGCGCTTCCCAAAAACCTAATTCGTCCTCTCCCGGTGCAGGATCGCAAGGACGAACGGTTCCGGAGACCTGCTCTCCCACGCGCCGATGCACGCCGGCATTTGGGATGAAGTAGACTACGACGGCGGCGCAAGTTGCGAGATGAGGCAAAACCCAAGGTGTTTTTCGGTGTGTCTTTGGCCGCAGCCGGTAGCTATATATATATTAGGACCAGAGGCGGTATTGTGTCGCGATCACCATCCCAAACCGACTATGTTTCTAATTCGTATACTTACCGGACAAGAAATCAACAACTGTCCTGCCAGACATAAAAAATAAATGACAAAAGAAAGCTGCGCCCCTGCAAGGAGGACGTCGGATTTCAGCGACCATTCACACCATGTCGCACGTACGTGCCGCCTCGCCTCGCCAGGCCCGGCCCGGCCAGGCGAGGCGACGAGCGCGCGCGTGTGGTCTTTCCTTTCTCTTCTCACACACCACTTAAGTGGTGGAGAGAACCCACTATTAAAAGGTCCAACTCTTCTTCAACTTCCGGGTGGACTAAACTTTAGCACCACCACTTGCCATTTTACACATTGGCTTTGAGATTTTCCGAAATTGCTATGGCCTAGCCATTAATTCTAACAACTAGGTCAACCGCGCTGGCTGAGAAGAATGCCACCGCACTTTACCCTCCGCAGTAGCCAAAAGTAGTCTTGGAAGGTTTGCCCTAGCATTTCCGACGATGGTGGACGAGAATCGAAGCAAGCTTAGTTCCATGAGACATCGATCACGTACGGGGATACATAGGAGATCACACTTGGAACAGCAGTGCGCTGGCTCTGTTGTTGAGGCCTCTGACGTTCCAGAGATGATTTTGGGGTCTATAATCATGGGGGGGGGGGTGACGGGCGCTGGTCTAGGCTTGTCAAACCGCACGAGGCGCGTCTACCCTGGCACTAGGCTGTCGGGCAGTCCAAGGGGACCTGCCAGCCAAGAAACTCCGTTGAAGGCCTTGATGACGTCTCCTGCCAGCGGGCGCTCAAACACTTGTGTACTTGGCCAAAATCTCCTCAGAGATTGGCTCGTCGTCCTCCCGTAGCCCAAGAACGGAGAAGGACTCGCTTTGCCTTGGTCTCGAGTCAAATCTCGTCTGCTACTCATGGCAATACGGCCACTCCGGCAAGCTGTGAAATTTGGTGGCAGTTGGCCGCGCTTGCGGCGAGTGGAGGGAGCTCCAGGAGCGAGGCCACCTGTATGTGAGCGAGGAGATGTCAACCATTTGGACGTGGGCGCGGGGAGCTGCTGGTCCCGGGGGAGGGTCCATGTACACTGTGCGCAGCGTCAACGTGGGAACGTGCATGGCCATGGGCGGGCTTTGGTTGTTTGCTAGGAAGGCTCCACCACGTTTGGTGATCGGAAAGCTGGCCCCGCAGAGTGGGGCGGGTTGGGGCCTTGCACGATTCGCTTAGAGAGCAAGAACAATAAGATGATGTTAGGCGGGCTGTAACCTTATAATAATCTATTTTTCATGAGTTGGATGGAGAGAATGAGGAAGAGAGATAAGCTGGCTACAAATACCAAATTACAGCCGCCTATAGCACGTTGGCTCCAACACCTTTTGTGAGAGAACATGTGGTCCATATATTAATGATTATTCCCTCCGTTCGGAATTACGTGTCCAAGAAATGGATGTATCTAGACTATTTTAGTTTCTAGATCATCCCATTTTCGAACAGTAATTCCGAATGAGGGAGAAGTATACTAGTATGACTACGTATTGTATGAGTGGGGCTATAAGATTGGCTAGAAGTGACATGGCAAATTCATATAGCGCGAATGTTGGCTATACTTTAACCATGCTTGATGGGTATCAAGTGGCGCTACCACTGCTGGGCTGGACCGAGCAGAGCCGCAGCCGGCCGAGTCAGTCCGAGCGGCTTGGCTCGCCTACAGCGAGCCGAGCTCGGCTCGGCTCGTTGTGTTGAAACAAGCCTGTTTGTGGAGGCTCGGCTCGTTTTGCCTCTGGTCGGTCCAGCCCTGAGCAGCTCGTTTTGTGCACTGCTATAACATTAACTTTTGAACATCCAACATGCAAGGCATACAGCAGACACACCGCTGATGGACGATGGTGCCATTCATTCAACTTAACAATACTACAACTGATAATACACTCAGAGGGGAAATACTACAATGCCACTGAATTTTGGACGGATGGTGCATCAATCGATCAATAACAGAGCAAACTGGATTTTCGCACAACAGTCCATCAATACATGAGACCAACAGAATTCCTGGACGCAACTGCATTTCGAAGCAGTCTGTCATCATTGCAGCATAGATCAACAGAAGACAAAAGGGAAAAGATTGGGATGGTCAATGGTGTGGCTCGCCTGTGGTCCACTTACGTTGGCTGGAACGGCGTGGAATGGATGCTGCTGTGGTCGGTGGAAGCGCATGGAGGTCGACCTCGATGGGAAGATGTTCAAGCGGCTGGAGCCAGTACCCTCACCTGTCCGTCTGGGATGCGCTCGAAGAGAAAACAGCAAGGCCACGACCGGCGGCGGCTGTGCCGGCGAGTTCGTCGCGCTACTCGCAGAGGCCAAAACCAACGCTCTCCAGCTTCGGGGGCTCTGGACGTGGCAAGAGGGCAGAATCGAGGGCCAGCCGAGAAGGGAAAGGGGAACGGTGGCAACTTGTGCCAGAGACGCGGCGACTCGCGCGGAGAGGACGATGGGTATGGGTGTGGTGGCGGCGGCGGCGTAAGGCAGCCGTTCGCGTTCGCCTTTCTCTGGCCTTATTCGGGGCCTCTGGGATAGAGTGGACGATGTTTTTTTGGCTGGGCCTCATCGGTGCACCGAGCTGGACGCGGGCCAACTCGGCTCGCTCGGTCGATTTTCGGGCCACTTTTCAACTCGGCTTCGCTACACAAATACTTCCGGGCCGCGATTCGGTCGGCTTGAAACGAGCTTCGAGTCTCGAGCTTAAAAGCTCGTTCGTAAAGTCCAGCCCTACTACCGGCATCTAACGACTTGACCGCACGGGTTATGTGGGCCCCAACAGGCACGGTATCGCGAGGGTCGACAGGATGCCATTACCGGGGGCCCGCATCTCTGGCCGCAGTCCCAGGGCTTGCATCTCGGTCCATCCAATCCGCATAGCCAAGGCGGGAGGGCGAGCCGGTTGTGAAGCCTGACAAGCGGATGGGGCCACCAGCAGCAGGGGCACGCTGGGTGGGGTTTGAGTGATCCGAGTAGCCTGCGCGGCAGAGACACTGCCGGAGGGCAGCGCCCCATGGTGGGTGCGGTTCTGTCGCGGCCTAGTTTGAACAAGCGTGACCGCAGCGCTTGGAGCGTAGCGCAGGCTTGCAGCAGGAAGCCAAAAGACATTGGGCGCGTAGGGGGGCCAGAATTTCGTGTTTACCCTTTTTGCTAACAAATTACAGATCTAACCCCCTGTTTGAAATATCTCGGGATCTGAACACCTTTTCCTTCCCCAGACGCCTTGGCGGTAGGGTATAACAGCCTACCGCCAAGGGGCCTGCCGTCGCCAAGGGTGTCTGGCGGTAGGCCCTGAGAGAGCAACTCTTGTGTTGGAAACTTAGAACTTTTTTTGGCGGTAGGGTGTCCAACCCTAAGCCGCCAAGGGGCATGTCGTTAGGCTTATAACCTCCGTCAAGGTGGGCCCTGGTGGTAAAAAAAGGGTCAGATCCCGAAATAGTAAACGAAAAAGGTCAACACGAATTTAGCCGCGTAGGGGTCCGCGTTCACGTCCAACCGCAAGGGGATGTGGGCCCAGGATGCCTGCCGAAAGACCGGCAGGGTGGCGCGTCCATCCCCGCCGGACAGAAGTCGTGATGACGCGGGCCAGGTATCGGGGCACGCGGGAGTCGGGTGGCCACCGCTCCCCACGGCCCTCCTCCATGCGCAGATCTCGTGAGCATCGCTGGCTCGAGTCCAGCCCCTCCTCCGCGGTTCTGGGGCGCGCCGCCCTCGTACCGCCAAGCCTCGCTCCGCCGCCGGCTGCGTCCGGCTATGGCCATGGCCACCCGACTCCCCGCCGTGC